>JALIZH010000597.1:5000-15643 GCA_030522465.1 Rhipicephalus appendiculatus
AAAGATTTTACTTAATCACGAGATGCCAACTAGCCCACCTACCTATATTGTTGCAAGTTTACCGACATAGTGAGTGCGAGTGTATACTCTCAGACCTTGCATTAGAGTCGTTTAGTTTTTTTCTTTTTTATTTATTTATGCTGACCGTTAGGCTTCTTCTAGAGCAGCATTTTAATTCCAATATAATGCCTCCAATAAACAGCCGTTTCTTGTACAGGGCGGGCTCTTTTTTGGCCTTCGATTCTCGTCTCTATTTCGCAGTTCGTTTATTCTCAGATTTAGTGAGGCGCGCGGCTAGATACACCGCGCTGGCTCGGCGTGCATTATGCTCGCCGGTCACACGCGCCGCTGTTTGCTCGCGGGGAAGGCGTTTCTGTTTTCGTAGCCGAACGAAGCGTGCCGTCATATACGGCGGTGGACAAACACACGCGCGTGTAGCCGACAATCGAGTCGCCGTTCGTTACGTGTATACGTACGCACTGAGCGTGTGAGATTGTGTTTGTGTGTCCTGCGTTCGTTCTATCGCTCTTAGTGGGTATTCGTCTGCGCGCATGCGCCACAGGGAAGAAGTCTGATTGGGGGTCCGCTTTGTATACACACCGAAAGACGCAGACGCTTGCGTGCGTGCGTGCGCGCGCGCGCGCGTGTGTGTGTGTGTGTGTGTTTGTGTGTGTGTGTGTGTGTTTGTGTGTGTGTGTGCGTGTGCGTGTGTGTGTGTGTGTGTGTGTGTGTGTGTGTGTGTGTGTGTGTATGCTTGTACGTTTGTGCAGATATGTGCGTTAGCGCGCGTCTGTGCGTTTGTGTGGGTGTGAGTGGGGTGAGCGTGTGTGCGTGCGAGTGTGTGTGTTCGCGTACGTATGTGAGTACGTGTTTGTGTGCACGTGCGTGCGTGCGCGGGTGCTTGCTTAGGCGACAACGAAAATAGAGGCCGGATTACGAAGAAATGTTTCTTTATTCTTTAACTGTCCCTACAATGCATTCCTGAATGATATATGTAGCATTTCGACATCGAAATTTTGAAACTCGGTTTCTATATACTGGCTTCTATATTGTCACGTGGTCGTGACGTCGACGAAGGCAGAAGTCGGTAGGTCCAAAATGAAACTGTTTATTAGGCCGAACTTGTGGCCGGTAAACAGAAAGTCAGATTACAGCAATACACACTGCACTGATAGCGGCGAACAGAGCGTCGGCCGTCGATGAACTGAACAACGTTGGAACGCGCCGGCTTTTATAACTCACGCGTCGAACATTCTTGTCTTATCTCTGGTCGTCGCGCAAGCTCTCGAATAATCTTGGGTGTTCGCGTCTTGCGCGCAATCTTAACAAAATGATCTACTAGAATCGTGAACCTTCTCGAACACTGCAGGCGCGGTTTGTTCACAGTCTTTGTGGGCGTAAACCGAATACAGTAAAAGAAACGCGCGTGGCAATATTCGTAAGCTGCGCGGCATCTCTGCGGGGAAACTTCCTTGCGCAACCGCATTGTCGCCGTCCTCGGCAAACTCATGAATTTTGTGTCACACATCTGTCATATATAGTCTCTCCACCGGTCGCCTTGCAACATCTGTTATACTCGCCCGCTTTGAGCGGACTTTCGCCAGGTTGCCTAGGCAACCGCAGAAGCTGTCCTCATGGGCGCGTCGGAATAACTGCGACCTCGATCCTCGAGAGACAAACAACGAAGGGAACATTACTAAATAACGAAGGAACGAAGCGAACAACACAGCGAATAAAACAACGTCATCTGGTTTCGTTGCTAGAGCAAGCTAGGTTGCACAACCTTTTCGGGGCTTGCCACTCGGTGAACCCACCGTTGTTGACAACATTGATGTTTTTTTTAGATGCGAAGCAGCTTATGAACGAGGCCCGAACCCCCCATCGCTGTGCGCCGTAGCCGCTAGTACGCGGAGCGCCCACGTGGTGTCCCGTTACGCTCTCCGGTGCATTTAGTACGATTACAAACATCATACTACCATCAGGGGGAACGCGCACAGACATCGCCTTCTCAAACTTCAAACTACAACCTTCGCTGCACGGTCCCTTAACTTTACACTATACAGACCACAAGGCCGTTACACTCAAGGGAAAACGGTCTCCGGAGCTTAAATTCATAAATGATGATGAATAAAAGACATTGGCTGCTTCGCATTACTACTCAGGGTTCCCTTTAGGGGAGATGTGTGCGATTTTTTTTCTCTCTCTCTATCTCTCGGGTATTTATTGAGCGTCATGTTACACAGTTCGTGCTGCCGGAGGCAGGCATAGTTAACAATGTAAAGGTGTGTAACAGCCGTCCGGTTGTACGTCGTACCAAGTTTGAATGCTATGTCCGCTTCGGTTGAACAGCGATTGCGGTGCTCGGCTGCTGACCCGAACGTCGCGGGTTCGATACCGGCCGCGGCGGTCGCATTTCGATGGAGGCGAAATGGTAGAGGCCCGTGTACTGTGCGATGTCAATGCACGTTAAAGAACACCACATGGTCGAAATTTCCGGAGCCCTCCACTGCGGCGTCGCTCATAATTATATCGTTGTTTTTGACGTAAAACGCCAGATATTATTAGTATTAAGGTTGAATGCTATACGCGAAAATTCAGACGACACGAGTTGGGCATTACGAGCACGGTAATATTTCGCGAGGCTGAGCGAATTTTTACGCACTTATGTGAGTCACTAAAAAAAAGTAAAAAAAAAAATACAGGAAAGACTAAGTTGCGTGTTTTTTCAAAAGGGTTGAAGTGATAGCACACAGCCCACAGCGACGGATCAGTGTTTATTTTGTGCAATTGAGAGCGTTGTTGATTTTTTCGTCTGAACTGGTCATGAGTTCGATTTTATCGTTCATAGTTCCTCCTGAAAGGAGGAACTATGAACGATAAAAACAGATGAATAGAACAGAAATGCAAATGTGAATGAATAAAAATTTAGAAGCATAACATTTGTTCTGACTTTTCGACCGGCCTTTATCATTGATAAAGACAGGTCGAAATGTGGGCGGTCCCCGGATTTTTTTCATTTCTGACTTTTTATTCATATTTCATAACGCACGCACGCACGCACGCACACAACACACACAAACACACACACACACATACACAAAACGCACTATATATATATATATATATATATATATATATATATATATATATATATAGTGCGTTTTGTGTATGTGTGTGTGTGTTGTCCCGGTGCTTCGTCGCAAACGTGGGAAGCACTGCATCGCAGCAAACAACCTATTCTACGTACGAGTGCGCCAAAACCATAGACAACGTCTTCTTCAAAAATACCCAGTTCCGCGAGACAAAGTCGGTCGGAGCGCGCGCATTGTATTTCTCATTTGCTTAGCTCATGTACGGCAAGATAATGTATACGAGCATAAACTATACCGCGACCGACAGAGAATTGTCGGCGAATGACGGCGATATGCTTTTTTTTTTTTTTTTTCGTTTCTTTCTATAGACCGCAAACGGAGATTCTCCGCTTTCGACTGGCCGGCGTGGCGTTTTGCGACGCGACGCGACGCGTTGCCATTGGCGACCCTAAACAATGTCGCCTCGTCAGACGGGTGAGGAGGTTGTTTCGTTGTGGAAAGGGCGTACAGGCTGAGCGGGGGGAAAGGTGTACCGGCTTGGTGAAAGGATGGCTGGGCAACTATGACCTCAACAACCGACTGACGCGTACTGTGTTTGTGGGTGAAGAGGCTCTGCTTATATTAATTATGGGCTGCTTGCACTGTTACGAGTCGGGCTGGTTCTTCAGGTGGAGAGAGAGAGAGAATGGGGTCAGAGTACTACTGACCATCATAGCCCTAATGAAGCCATTGCGGCGCTGCATAGAATTAGCAAAGAACACAGTACGAAAAAACCACGGGTGTTACATTGATGACCGTTTTATTAGGTGCTCGAAAGGCTAGGAGAACCGGTCACTTCGAAATGTGCATGCGCTGACGATCATTAACTACTAACGAACTATCCCTGGAACGAGTTATACGCAACTGTAGCCTAGTGCATTGTGGTATAGGATGGCGACACGGATTATATTAGAGAGCAGTGTATCGAATGTTATCTGAGCCCTTGGTTTGTAGAGTGTTTGTGACTGCGTGTTTATTTCCTAGATGGCTGTAACAGATCGGAATATACAGAAGGTACGATTATAGACGTGCGACGCAGTGCACCCCACCCCTCCCGCGCACACCTGGGCAGTGATAAAACTGGGCTCAATTATCTGGATGTGTGTGTAACGAGTGTGGGGTTGAGACGAGCTCGTGTATCTGCAACGAACGGTTCCTGTCGCCGCATTCGGAGCCTGCCTGATTAGTTGGCTTCGAGTGACGCTCCGGGGTTTTGCGCAAAGCTTGACGACGTTGCACGGGTACTTTTTCAGAGATTGCGCGAGTTTCGTCGCGCCGATAACCGCTGCACCGTTTGCGAAAGGCAGTCTGGCTTCTTTTTGTTCTTCGTATGTTTATCTTTGTTTTCATTTTTTTTCTTTTTTTTGTCAAGGGCGGGGGGGTGGGGGGGGGGGGGGAGGTGACTGCTATTGCTATCGTGCCAGAGCTGGGAGGTCTCTGGGTTTTCGAAGAAAAAAAAGATAACGATTGAGTGTCTGAGGTACCGGTGTGCGTACAATTTTCGCTCGGTCGCATCTCGTACGGCTCCATCCAATTAGTGCGTCAGAAGCTCCTCCGGTGTGCTGCTTGCTCTCGAAGAATATTCGTGCTGACAGCGCGCACGTGTCGACTTTCCGGAGGCAAAAAACTTATGCGTACCAGCTCCTGAAACGTTAGAACCTTAGGTTACGGGTCGTTCTAGCATTCTAATGAGCTTTGTTAATGCATGACATCAATTAAAGTGGTGGAAGCTGAAACGCGGAGCCCCGGTGTTAATCACGAGCTGGTATCTATCGAAGTTCCTCCTGTTGTATAGCTTTTGATTTTTTCATCACCATCTATATCAACAGCCATCTTCTTCAGCGCTGGTGCGCGGATGGAATGGGTGATACCGCACCACGTACGGAATATTATGTACGCATCTTTTGTATACACGTCTTAATAAACTCATTTTGATTTGATTTGATTTGATTTGACTTGTGCTGCCCAGATGAGAGCTTGATATAAGCCACTCGGCTGGGATCAATCCTGGAAGCTGCCAAAGGCGTTTAGCTAAACAGAGCTTTCGTACTGCTGTCAAAAAGCATGTCGACAGTCGCCTTTCATGTGATGACTTAATAGATCCCTGGTATTTCATCATAAATTACCGTGTGTTCTTTTGCGACATTGCAGGGGTATATAGTTCGTACTCGTTGTGCAGTGTCCTTCGTCAGCCTATCTCCTGCAATGTGTCTGCGTAAGCGTTTTTGGTTGGAGACTGTGTAATAAGGGCCCTATTCCTTAGCCTCGCTGGAACACCCGAACGCCGGCGAAACGTTCCGCTGATGCACGCAATCGTTATCCCATTGACGGCATAGCTGAGCTGAGTTCGCGAGATCTTTTCAAAAGCTGCGCATAGCTTAGCAAGTCGGTGGCTTGACGTGTTTCGCAATCTCAGAAATACCGAGAGATAGAGAGACAGACCGTCGGAGAGTGGGATAGAGAGTGTGTGTGCGTTAAGGAGACAGGGTATTATATTGAGAGTGAGTGAGTGAGTGAGTGAGTGAGTGAGTGAGTGAGTGAGTGAGTGAGTGAGTGAGTGAGTGAGTGAGTGAGTGAGTGAGTGAGTGAGTGAGTGAGTGAGTGAGCGAGCGTGCTTGCGTGCGTGCGTGCGTGCGTGCGTGCGTGCGTGCGTGTGTGTGTGTGTGTGTGTGTGTGTGTGTGTGTGTGTGTGTGTGTGTGTGTGTGTTTGTGTGTTTGTGTGTTTGTGTGTGTGTGCGCGTGTGTGTGTGTTTGTGTGTGTGTGCGCGTGCGTGAGCGACTGAGAGAGAGAGGATATAAGTAGGCGGCTGCTATCGTAGTCATATTTCGAAAACCTTTCACCCACTTTAAAAAAAAATGAAAAGCGTGAACGGCCGTCGAAGCTATGCGCCGATGTACAGCCGCGGCCACGTCTGTGTATAGCGCTCGAGCAGACGGCTTTGCTCTGCGGGGCGACACCTTGCGGCCGCTGCGGGCTGTGACGTGGCGTGCACAGGAGCATGCGCGGCCTAGTAGACACGCAAACCTGCTCTGCACGAGTGACAACGTTGAAAAGTGGGCTTGTTTACCCGAAGACGCACGCTCCCTCAAGGCGCTTTCGGCATATCGATTCCAAAAGATGCGTTTCGACTGATAACACGCGCCTGACTGATTCGCAAGAAACGATGCACACTTTCTGGCTATTCTAAGGTATGCGATTATATGAAGATATGATAACGCCACCAGCTGCGTAAAATGAGAGCCCAGACGTTGATTTTTTTGTACCACTTTTTGCCGACTCTCTGTAGTGATGGATAATAATAGTATCTAGGTTTTCACATCCCAAGACCACGATATGATGATTATGAGGGACGCCGTAGTGGAAGACTCCAAAAATTTCGACCATCTTGTGTTCTATAACGTGCACTGACATCACACAGTACACGGGCCTCTATCATGTCGCCTGTACTGAAATGAGATCGCCACAGTAGGGATCAAACCCGCGACCGTAGGATCAGCAGGGAAGCACCGTAACTACATCAAACATTCCTGATCTTCCGATGTTACCCGCTGTCGATTTCCACGAGGAGCGTCACTAATTCTTCCTCTATTAATATATGCCTGAATGACCCTATTCACAGTGCGTATAGGGCGCCGGGTAGCTGCACATAATCCCTTTGCGACATTGTGAGCCCCATAATAGCAATTGCGCGACGCTTATCCGCTGTTAGCCGGGGAACCATGGCGAAACCGAATTCGGCAAAAAGGCTTGATATGTCTACCTCAAATACAGACAGCAGGCACGTGATATCGTCTTAACATTGACCGGTGGTAATATCTGGGATGAGTGTAGAAATACTTTTTTTTTCATGCGAAGTGCCGTGACGGAATCGCACGCGTTATCATTCACGCGCGCCTTTCCCTTGCCACCCACCGAGCGAGGTAAGGCGGCGCGGCGCCCTCGTGTAATGCGCGCAGCCGGGAAAACAGGGGCGCTTAAAAGTGTCATTTTTGGCGTCCGCAGGTCTGCATGTCTATTAGGCCGCGCATGCTCCTGTGCACGCCACGTCACAGCCCGCAACGGCCGCAAGGTGTCGCCCCGCAGAGCAAAGCCGGCCGCTCGAGCGCTATACACAGACGTGGCCGCGGCTGTACGTGTTAAGTTCGAACCTATTCATATATGCCCGTGCATACGCAATTCAAATACGTGGGGTAGGCTCTTGAGACCTGCTGATGCGAGAAAAAAAAATAAAATAAAAAAGGAGCTGCGTTCAAGAAGTTCGGGACATAGGTAATCAGCAAGGCAGTGGCATTGCCGAGGCTCCGAGATCTTCAGTACGTCTCCCATCCGTCAGCCGTTTCCCGCGACGCTTCACTAGTGTCGAATTTGGTAAAAGTTGCGTATGATGAAGCAAGTGCTGGCAGAAGAGGGCCACCAAGTGCCTCTCTTGCCAGGCTGTCAGTCATCTACCGCTCTTCTTGGTCCACTGTACGATATGCAGAAGTAAGTAAACACATCTCGACCTGATCAATGCGATCTTGCACATCGTTTTTATCACTGCAGTGTTGCACATCGTGTTTATCACTGCAGTGTTGCACATCGTGTTTATCACTGCAGTGTTGCAGGTTAGGTAGACTTTACGAAAACTTCAGAGACGTAGAGAATGATGACACCGTCCGCACGCTCATTCCTTGTTTATTATTCAAGACCGTAGGCAGCCATCATTGCTGTGAGCCAGTCGAGACGTGTGGAGAAGCTCACTTGCGTATTTTGCTCATCAACAATTTGCTTGTCATCGTAGAATTTCTTCAGTTTCTTCGGCTGCTAAGCCAGGTTCTTGGCTTAGGACGCGGGTTCGGTTCCCTGCCACGGTGGCTGCATTTCGGTCAGAGCGAAATGCAGAACCGGCCGCATACATGGATTTAGACACCTTTCTATGAAATCCTAAGTTATTGAAATAAACCCAGTCAGGTGGAGAACGAAAAAAATCACGCCATATCCACGAAGTGAATGATGATGAGTGGGCGAAGCTCGATCGTTCTCATCCATGGCAGAAAGAGATTGTGTGGTCTGGAACGCGCTTATACTTCATGGTCATCAGCGTCATCGTCATCGTTATCGCGTGCAGTGGGTACAATCCACTATACTGGAACGCGCTTATACTTCATCGTTATCACGTGTAGTGGGTACATTCCACTATACTGCGTCATCGTCATCTTTATCACGTGGAGTGGGTACATTCCACTACACGTGACTACCTACCTATACTACTACTACTACTACTACTACTACTACTACTACTACTACTACTACTACTACTACTACTACTACTACTACAACTACAGAGGAGGGACAGACCCACATCCTAAGGAGCTTCGCCCCTAAAACCACCGTTTGCGAGCAGTCAGTTACCACCTCTATTACTAAATGTGGTCATTTACCACCCCTATCCGTGGTACATGAAGAGCGCGAAAGACGGTACCAAGAAAGAGGTGACAGATACGACGCTGTTCTTGCTAGAACAGCGTTTTATGCTTCAAACTTTTTGGGGGGTCAGCGCTAAGGTACATAGTAGACACCACGGTCATGGTGCCTACTATGTGTCTCTGTCCGTGTGTACCTTAGCGCTGCCCCCACAAAAAGTTTGACCATGTACCAGCTCGCCCAAACCAAAGTTCTGCTAGAGCAAGTTTTATGCGTCTTCTGGTCCCGTCTTCTGCGCTGTTGTTCATGTACCATGGTTTTCACAACCAACTCGCTCACTATGCCATCCCTGTTCACCACCTCTGTCACGTGGGCGTATGTAACGCACAAGATCGTTGTTTTTTTTTTATGTTCTATAAGATAGATCCCGGCCGCGGCGGTCGCATTTCGATGGAGGCGAAATGGTAGAGACCAGTGTTTTCAGTGCACGGTAAAGAACACCAGATGATCGAAATTTCCATAGCGCTCCACTACGGCGTCCCTCATAATGATGGGGTGTAATAACCCAGATATTATTATTATGTTCTATAAGATCCTCGCACTCTTGCGTGATCATTATAAATATCTTCCCAGCTTATCTGTACCAGTGCCTTCTAACTCGAGCAAACTTCAGACAGCTCGTTAGCTCGATCTCATTTAATGCCGCCTACTGCCTGTTTATTAGCTTTATTCATCTGCTGTGTCACGAGACATATTGTTCTCGTACCTTCTTCAGGAAGTCGTCAAAAAAGAAAAATAAAGATAAAGACACAGCGTTTTGGTTCACCTCGATATACGCCGCGTAGAAGAACGCATGACGCAGGGCTCTATTTATAAAACGACATGGTATATAGTATGTGTTTCGCAAACCCCGACGCGGCAGGCAGGCAGGCGCGCGTGAGTGCGTTAGCGGGAGCGTGTAACGCGCGTGCCCTTTGCCTGGCTCGCTGCCTCTCTCGCGCAAGCAGCGCGGACGAATCAATCGATGGTCAGCGGAGCTTGACCGGCGTTGTCTGGCGTCGGTCGCCGTTGTGGCCACTCTCGCTCGCCCTGGCTGGATGGCTGGCTTGTCTCGTCTCCATATAACTCTTCATCATAACCACGTTACAGACTTCGCTGTCTCACCCGAACCACCTCGCCACGTGTGTTTGCCTTTGTTCTTCATGCTTTCGTGTTACCTTCATATACTCTTCTGTTCATTGGCTGAAAATTGGGGCCTATATATGGACGTTTCATAGCCTTCCGATTCCATATGGGGACCCACAGAGAGGATATGTATTGACCTACGGTGTCATCCTGAATAAAACATTCGGTCGTCAGGCTGTGCGGTCGGCGGAGCACTTCTGCGACGAATCGACCTGTAAAACGAAGCATTTCCTGTGCACCTCGTCAACGAAGGCTCCTTAGACGTCACCATAATCCTCCTTGGGCTGCTGTCGATATGCGTGACCCCCCAAAAAAATGCACTGCCGAGGCTGTGACGGCTGCTTTTGTACTCCGGTGCAACAGTCCGAATAAGAGGTCGTTTTCTCTCCTTTACAGCGTAGTGATCTTTACAGCGTAGTGTTCGCGAAGTCCCGGCTACTTCGTTTTATAAGTGGAATATTATGTATGTATGTATGTATGTATGTATGTATGTATGTATGTATGTATGTATGTATGTATGTATGCATGTATGCATGCATGCATGCATGCATGCATGTATGTATGTATGTATGTATGTATGTATGTCCGTACGTATGTGAGCGTACGTGTGTATGCATGTGGCTGTTTGTGTGTAGGGTCTATCCCTACATCTTTTTCGTTTAATTTTCGCTAGTTCCGCGGTTTCCGAAAAAATTCCCTCGCGATAATACGTTCCGCGTCCGCTCGAGGGTTAGCTTTTTTCATTACTGGTAAATTAGGGCGTACTTTTTTTTCTTTTTTTCATTGTAGCAATTTCCCGCCGCGCAACTGCTTAACCTTAATTAATCGACTTTCGCTTTTCAGCTGCGCTATTAACACTGAGCACGCATGCAGGCAAATAAATTTGTTCAGTCGCTTCTTTGAGGGAATATCCGCTCGCCATC
>JALIZH010000598.1:0-20107 GCA_030522465.1 Rhipicephalus appendiculatus
TTGATTTAGGCTTCAGCGCTTTAAATTTGAACTTTCTCTAAGAGGGAATTCTGACTGCGCAGATTAGCTTGTTCACGGTGTGTTACAAACACACTATATCGACCGAATTTCGGAGCTTCTTTCGGATCAATTCTTTTTGAACAATTGAACTTTCATTTTAGTGCAGTCACTTCGTGCGAATGAATCACTGCGGTGAGCAACGACTGGACGTGTTTTCTTGCTCTTGTATCAATTGCTGTTCTTACGGTACACACATGAAATGCATTCTGCTCAATTATGGTGCGTTTTGTGGAATAAAGAAAAAAAAGAAAATTATTATCAATATTACTTCAAATGCCGGGGCAGAATCAAAAGGAGAAAGAAAATCAGTGTTGGGGGATGGAACGACGTGCGTCCGCGTCAACCAACATCACAGAAAAACCTCGAGACAAATATTCATGCTTGCTTGCTATTCTCTCTCCAAAAAATAAGGAAAATGGGTAGTACATGAGCCAAAGTTAAGTCCAAACTAACCAGATAGATATAGAGAGTAAAATTTTTAATGAAAGCTTCCTCATATCGAAGTTAGGCGGCGCTCTTCTCCCAGGCCTCCATTAGCTGTAGCGGCTCGCCAGGAGAATAGCCTTGTAGCGTCTCGCCAGGGAAAAAAATTCAGCAGATTCCACGCCTTGCGGTAAATGGTTCCATGCGAAGCAGCCGGTGAGTAATTGCCTATTTTGAATTTTGTTGCTTTGAGGCAAGTTGTACTAGGTGTATCGACTTTAAGTGCAGTAGTTGTGTGCATATCGTGGGCTTGCCTGGAACGTCCATTACGCTGGCGTCTGCTGGTAACTACAATTGGTAACTTATGGTCTCACAGAACGTCATCACTCACGGTAGAGCAGAGACATCAGTATTATCGAAACGAAGTGCACTTTACAGTGAGAAGATGTGAATATGACACGTAACTTTCGTTAGCGTACTTCGCCGGGTCGAGCAACGTTTGAACATGGCCTATTGAATCATAGGAATACAAATGCAATGTTTATTAGAATTGTATAAAAGTGGAGTCAATATTGGAACCACAATTTACGGTCACCCATGACGTCTGTGTCATACGTTTGCAGATGCAATGTTTATTGCTTTGTTATAAAATTAGATAGCCAGCACCGCAACCACAAGTGAAGTTGCTCCAGCCTTGCGCCTCCATAATGTCTTTTTGCAAAAAAGTTCCAAGACCTGGCCTGGCTCTGTGGTAGTATACCTGACTGCCACGAAGAACGTTGAGTGCGATTCCTGCTGAGATACTGATTTCTTTTATCTTTGCATTCATCGAGTCTGCGCTGGCGACATCTGTTTAATTAATGTTCTCGCATTTAAATTACAAATGTCTGTTTTCGCCGTTCCGGGGTAGATTTTAACTCTCAATCACCTGTGACGCTTACCCGCATACCGCGGCCCGTGGTTACGGATATGTGCCACACGTGTCTAGAGTAAATGGTTTGATTATGTACGCGACAGTGTTTTACACTTTATTCATGTTGTGGCCAGAGAGCCATATTCCTCAAACTCTCTTACCCTCCGATACCAATTATGGTCTTCACAAAGTTAAACAGGCGATCACGAGAGCCCCCAGACGTAGGCGGCTAGATAGATAGATAGATAGATAGATAGATAGATAGATAGATAGATAGATAGATAGATAGATAGATAGATAGATAGATAGATAGATAGATAGATAGATAGATAGATAGATAGATAGATAGATAGATAGATAGATAGATAGATAGATAGATAGATAGAGGATAGATAGATAGATAGATAGATAGATAGATAGATAGATAGATAGATAGATAGATAGATAGATAGATAGATAGATAGATAGATAGATAGATAGATAGATAGATAGATAGATAGATAGATAGATAGATAGATAGATAGATAGATAGATAGATAGATAGATAGATAGATAGATAGATAGATAGATAGATAGATAGATAGGATAGATAGATAGATAGATAGATAGATAGATAGATAGATAGATAGATAGATAGATAGATAGATAGATAGATAGATAGATAGATAGATAGATAGATAGATAGATAGATAGATAGATAGATAGATAGATAGATAGATAGATAGATAGATAGATAGATAGATAGATAGGATAGATAGATAGATAGATAGATAGATAGATAGATAGATAGATAGATAGATAGATAGATAGATAGATAGATAGATAGATAGATAGATCCGCTCAAAGTGCCAGTGGTTCGCTAAGAAATGCTTCGCCTTTAAAAACGGCAGACGGTCAAAATTTGCGGCTTCCTCCTCCACGGCGTCCCTCATAATGATATGCTAGTTTTGGGACGTAAAACTGCAATATTTATTATTGATCCCCGCCCCCCTGCTAAAATATTTTGAACCTAACGTGGTTTTTTTCTGCCTCCGAAATCGGAAGCATTTCAAGCTTTAAGCCCTTCCCCTGGTTTGGCACAACCTCCGTGATCGGCCTGCGTTTGACCAAGCGATGATGCTACATGATGACGCCATATTATATGACATCTTGATAATGTCCCAAATTTTGGCGATATATGACGTCATCACGGGATGATTTTCGCGTTACGCCGCTGACGCTGACCATTCGCGTTACGCCGCTGACGCTGACGGTAGATTTTCGCGTTTGATGTGACATAAGGCTTTCACCTTAATAAAAACTTCAGCTCCCTGTACCGACATCATGGACTTTCAAACATTGACTGTGCACAAATTGGTTGTGATGAATACGTAACCTTATCTGTTTTTTTTTTGTTCGTTACTTTTATCATGCGTAGTAATACGCTCCTCTGAATTCGCTCTGACTGGCCAAGCGCGGACTCCGTTCAAATGCTTATGCGTGCTGGATAGTATTAATGTTCATTCTGTCTATTTCGGCCGAGATAACCATTTTGAACTGATATACGGCGACTAGTTGAGTAACTCGTATTTAATGATTAACTGAGTACCTGTTCAACTTTGCCATACCGTATACAGCGTGTCATGAGACAATGACTACCATTAGTTTTCTTTATACGCACCCCAAGTGTCATAAGAACCGGGACAACATCATTTAATAGTACTGGCTCTGTAGTTACGAGAAAAAGCCAGTATCAGTAAAACCTTTTGATGAGTACACTGTAAACACGTGATTATATTCGGCATTTCATCACCGATTAGGCAACTTCGATACTGGATGCACACTTAGAGGTTTGAAGGCGGGTTCTCCGAATCGATAGAGCAAGAGGCCATCTTTTCTTTGTTTATTGATGCCAGTGCTGCCCTCGTTTCTTGTAGGTTTCTGCTGCGTTTGAATGTCGCAGCAAGGTAATACCGTGAAAGTGAACCTTTTCGGAAGATTGGAGCCGTGGTGTTGCGCAAAGGCTTTTGAGCATATTGTTGCTTGTGCTGAGCATTCATTTGTATCCGGCACATATACGTACACTGTCCTTTTTTATGAAAGGGAACACGCGAGCGCATGGCTTGCGTTCTGCGGCGGCTGCCTATAGAACCATCAACCGACAGCTAAAGAATGCGCGTCCACTTTTGGCGTCACCTATTAGCCAAAAAAATAACGAGTCATGGCCGTTCGACAAGCGCTGCTATATTACGCTCGCACTCCGGTCTCACAACGGGTGATGCCACCAAAAGCGAACGCGCTTTCTTTAGCTGCCGGTTGATGGTGCTCAGGGCAGCCGTGGCAGAGTGCAGGCCACACGCTCGCGTGTTGCCTTTCATAAAAACGGACACTGTACCAGTATAAATATGTTTGCGAGAAGGAAAACAGACGAAAGTAAAAGGGCGATGATGCGGTTTACGTTTTCTCCCTCTCTCTCTCTTTTAGCTTGATTTTGATGCCATCTTTTATAAAGTTTAGCTGACTTCACTCTGCCAATATATCAGCTAATGCTATGCCTGGAACAATCGTCTGTACGAGCCTTGCTATCATTTGGCTTGCTTACATTGCGAATAAAGACGCAGTATGATAGAGGGAACAGACTATTGTCCGAGAAGGGTGTTTTCTTTGTACAACATCTTCTACTTGGTTGTAGCGCCGGCAGAGACAAGGGTGCATTGCAACAAAGAACATGTGGTGGCCCATAGTACCGTGTGGTGTCGAATGTTCCTTTGTGGGTGTGTCAATGTCTTAGCCCTAACTACAACAAATAAAGAAGTTTTAGCATCACGATTAATTTCGAAACATCATCTGCGGCCGGAATGCATTGCAGCATGGCTCAAAATATACCGCGAGAGAGAAAGACAGAGGGATGCCGCGTTTTACTTATTCTCTTGCGCTGACGGGCTTTGGTTAAATAAATTAGCATAGCTTGCACTAAAGGCGCAATGCTAAAGAGACAGTGAAGCTCGTGGGCACCTGTGTAGTCCAGGCTTTTGCTGTTTTGTTAAGCTTTGCAAGTCTTTAGTTGTGAAGCATCTTATGGCGAAGCTTAATCCGGTGGTGGTGGTGGTGGTGGTGGTGTGCCGCGTGGCCTCACTGCGCATGCGCAAACCCTTTAAAAAAAAAAAAACCTCCTTTCCCCCTCTCTCTCTTCTAGGCATCCCTCCCCGCGGCAACAACACCCTCACTGCGCATGCGCCTCCCCTCCTCTCTCCCCTCCTACGCTCCCCCCCTCTCTCCTCTAGGATCCCTGCCCGCAGCGTCCATACTCCCACTGCGCATGCGCGTCCCCTCCTCTCTCTCCAACGTTCCCCCCTCTCTCGCCTCGCGACGCCGACGCAGGCAGCGTCTGCTAGCGAGTTTCTTGGTTGAAAAAACCGACTGCTCGCGCTGCACATCCGTTCACTGGCCATTCCGTATATATGGCAATGGATTTTGACCTGCAAGGTGGTGCCGGTGGGAGATTTCTCCTGTGCGTTGTTGAACAATAAAAATTCGCAGCGTGCGCGTTAACTAAAAGCGGACCGCGGGTCTCTGTGTCCAGTCGGAGTCTTCTGTCTCTCATTGCCCATTAGCAGCGATTGGCATGTTCCAGTAGGAAACACCGCTCCATCACTGCGTGCTTTGCGCCTCCCCAGTTTTCTCTCCTGCGCAGCGCTGCGATGAGCGCCAGCGCCAGTGTAAGCGCCAGTGTAAGCGCCAGTGTAAGCGTTAGCGCCCGCTGCTTCACATCTACACATGGTTCCCTTTAGCGGGAGATGGTGTAACTTCTTTCTTTCTTCCCCTCTATCCTCTGTTTATTTCTATTTATTTCTCTTTCTTGCTCTTTATGTCTTTCCTGATCTTTGATTCATTTCTCTATCTTTTATCTGACTCTATTTCTGTCTCTCTTTCGCTGATCTGCTGTCTTTCTGCCGTCTTTTTTTTACTCTTTTTGCATTTATTTCGCTCTATTTTTCTCTTTCTAATTCTTTCTGTCCTATGCTTTATTTCCTTCCCTCCTCCGTTCCCTCGTCATTATCATTACATCTTTCTTCCTCCCGCTCACTCCCCTTTTCCAACCCCTTGCCACATTATGCTATAGAGGGCTATGCTATGCGCTGCTAGTGTGCCTGGATAGTCGAGTTGTTAGGACGCTACGATTGCGACGCAATGCGTGAGTGCCTACACAGCAAGCGGGTTTGAGCCTTTTTGGGAGTTTTGGGCCCGGCTCTTAACTTGCATCCTAAAGGTACTACGCAAAACCCCCCTACCAAAGGAGGTTTTAGGGGGGTACGCAGGGCAAGATGGCGGCGCCTGTTGAAGCGACAGCCGTCCGCTTCGAATCTTTCTAGCCGTCGGCCTGCATTATTAAACTCATTCATTCCCAAATAAGGCTGGTATTTGATTTAGATTTGACTAATGAGGCTTCGCTAAGCGTATGCTGCCGATAAAACAGCTCCGTTTTCGAGATACACAGTCGATTTGCGGCGCAGAAGGCTTAACAAGGTTTGTTTACAAAGTAAACGGAGTCAAAAAGGGGGAATTAGGAGGTAACTTTGGTGTTTTTATTTAACTCATTTCGCGGGCTTGAACGGAGTTCATTGGAAGTTTTTCTGCTTCTTTTGAGAGCTTTTAAAACGCCCCTTTATACGCGGCCCGAGAGAGGGCGAGAAAAAAAAAGGTATTTCAGGCCGTTTTAGAGACATTTCTTGCAACTAATCATAGCTAGGACATACTAGAAAATAGACATTAATGTATTCATGCACATACATGACATATGCATACAAGCACGCACGACACAGGAATCGAACTCGCGACCACACGCACTGAAAGCAAACAACATATCCATTACACCACAGCGCCACCACTAGCTTGAGCAGTTTTTCACGGGGGGTATATATCTACGAAGCGGCTACTAACCCGTCGGCGACACCTCGAACTTTTGTTCTCGTAGCATCGGCATGTGTTAGCGCTTTCCCAAGGCCAGTACATAAACTCAGGCGCGTCACGAAGGCCGAGGTAAACACCTTCAGCTTCGAACTATTCGGTTCGTCGTGTCGTTCCGGTAGAAAAATTGTAAACGTGTGCCCTCTTGAGTACTTCGACACTGTTTCACTCGCCCGAAATTCGTGGATACCAGCGTGACAAAAGGTATCCTCAGATGGCCGAAGATATGTGCATTCCATGGGCGTATGATGTGGAGCTATTTTCGTTGTTTCTGCCGCGAGCTGCACGAGTCCCATGGCAGCGGCGTGTTCCGAGCTGTATGACCGCCTGTGTTTTCATTGATGGGGTGTGTGCCTCCCGCCGCACGGAAGCCCTCAGAGACGAGGACGAAACACTGAGCAACACATCTTTGTCATTTCAAAACACTGTCAGCGGCCCCTAAGCGCGAGCCGCGAGCGTGCCTGTGTCCATCGTTCTCGTCATCCACCGGCGCGCTCACCGCTACGACTCCCATAGCATATAAAAGTTACTCACGCACATGCCCACAAGCGTGCGCAGGGTGCCTCTTCAGGTGGAAGGGGGGAGGGGACGAAGGCTCCTCGCTGCGCCCACCCTCCCTATTAAGTCAGTGCACGGGGCAGACTCTCCCCCCCCACCCTCCCCCGTGTGCACGCCTATGCAGATGCCTGAGTTACAGGACATTGTAACGCGCCTACACTAAGTGCATTTATCGCGCGCGCACTCTCACGAGCCAAACGGAGGTGCAGCAGCGCCTTCACATTAGCTGAACGATAATCTACATCCACAATTAGCACTTATTCGCAACTCGCACTTTCGCGGGGCACACAGTGATTCTCTAACTCAAATTCAGTATTTAGTCGCTTTCACACTCGGAGACAACCTACAATCTTACTACTGTAATGAAGAAGAGAGAACAAAGAGACAACGCCCTCGCCTACAATCTTACTACCTACAATCTTACTACAACGACTACCTACAATCTTACTAATTAAATTTCATTGTTAAACATCACACAAATGCATTAAAGCAAATGCGTAAGCATGCCCCAATGTCAAGTACAACCACCACAAATTAGCGGTGACAGGTCTCCCGTTAAATAAAAAAGTTAATGCACATACACTTCGCTCTTGTGAAAGTCCATGTGTATGTGGCACTCCTCTTGCACAGATGATGTAGCAAGAATGAAAAAATGTAGTATTGCCGTCTTCTTCAACGAAACATCTGTGATAAGAATGATAAGAAAAACAGTGTTCGCAATATTTTATTGGAATCAAAACAATAGCAGTTCTCTCATGTCAGTGTAAGCATTTGTATATTTCCATCTTCTTGCACAGAACCTACACCCAATACAAAACACTAAGAACGTATAAAGTACACCCCAAGCACTATATATAATTCACAACAGTAAAGCAACATGAAAGTAGCGTGGCAAATCTCATCATAATGCACACTGACATGTGCACTTCACAGTGCTAGTATGTAAACACAGTCCAGAGAAGTGGGATCTACAAGGAACTTGGTGTCAGCCTGCACATGAAGGCAACTAAGTTAGTACAATAAGGCTAGCATTACTTTTAAGAAATATGCAACCATGCAGGGAGGCATGTTGTAGATTTTAATTGAATTAGTTTGCGCTATGGCATCAAAACATGTCATACATCATCATACAGTTCGGTTTTCTGCAGAAAAGTCCAAAATAGACCTGTGGTGTTGATTGTAGATCCACTTACCACTATTTGTAAAGGCGTTCAGCCATGCCAGCAAAATGACAACATTGCATTCATATATGGCTGCACATACTTACTCACAAATATCTGAAAATGAACGCACTGTTCTAGAAATATACTTGGGAATTTGTCGCCATTATCACACAACTGCAATATACCAATACTTCTATTATACATAATTACTACAGCTATGTTTACAATATTCCCATGCCAGCCACTGTCATCTGCAACCTAAAAAGTTCATCTTTCATTCCTCACTTCATGGCATGTGCATAATTACCACATTGAAAGTTAATACCACTACCATGGCTGCAAAGTCAACTTGAAATTAGGCAATCACATGCCTAAAATTAAAAATTTCCTACGAGTAGTGGCTGGTGGCTTGGCATATTGGATGTGGTTGAATAGAATTTGACCACGAATCTATAGAGCCTGTAAAGCAGTCAGGAATTGAGTTCATAGTTAAAGTGTGAAAACAAAACAGCAACACACATAGAAATGGAAATGAAGGGAACAGGACAACACAGTATTATCAACTGAAATTTAACACGTGTATGGCGTTTTTAGTCACGTTCATACTCATTCTGTGAGTGCATGGTTCTTTATTTTTGTAATTTTTTCGCACTAAGTGTGTATATCTTTCTGCGGTTTGCATTACACTTCAGGTCCTCGTTAGTGTAGAGTGAGGCACAGGGGAGTGTTCCCAAAATACAGTGTCTTGTACACAAACAAGTGGGTGAGCAAGTCTTGCAGCTTTGCCAGAAATGTCTTCTTGAAAATCATAGAAAAGAAGTCCATCAAGCTTTCCATATCCAGAAATATGAATATCTTGGCAAAGACTCACACTTGACTATATTATTGCAGACCTTTAAACAGAACACAAAACAAATGCAATAGTGAGATGCTGCTAAGTAGTTTCTTGTGAACTTTTCACTTAAAGTACAGAGGGCAAAGAGTACACAACTGCAATGAAATGCGAAACAGCACCAGAAGTGTACTTTTGTCCTGTGTACCATCATTCAAGTAGTTTTAGCTGTCAGTGAAGTTAGCATTGTAGTGTAAAGGGGTGCAAATTTTAGTATGATTAACCTTGGAGTTAAACGGATTTCAATGCAGGCGTAACTGCTTGAGGCCCACGTACTTAGCTTTAGGTGCGTGTTAAAGAGCCCCAGGTGGTCTAACTTTCCGAAGGTCCTCCACTAAGGCGTCTCTCATAATCGTATGGTGGTTTTGGGACGTTACGCACCAACAGTTATTACCACTTAGAACACATGGCACACTAGCTTCTTCATCAACCACAGCTGTTCTGTTTAGGACTGAAGATTGGGCGACTTTGTATTGATTCATGGCAAAATTAAACAGTGCACTTGTAATGACGACAATAGAAGACGTGGACAAAGTACCAGCCTGTTTACCTTGTCAGAAATTGTGTCAACAGTCAGAATACTGTGTGCTGATCATAAACACTATGGCAACAAAAAGTAAAACAAAATAACCAGAGGGAAGGAACAAGGTGATTCAACAACGAGGTTCAACAGATTCAACTGACTTATATCAATGTGATTAAATTAGGCTTGCACAAGTGACACATCTCCTAAATTCCATAAATATGCACATGTAACCTTGGCAAGTTCTAGTGCTGATATTTGACTAGTGAAGTGACCATACCATAAAATGCATGTGCTTCAGCAAACACACTGTAACTAAGCACATGTCTTACACATCATATGGCCATCATAATGTGTCATTAACATGACTTATTCTTTCTAGCTAAGTGTATACAAGCTCATGATGTAAATGCGCCTTGATATGCAATTTAACTTTTTGTGTAGGAGACGGACAAAGTGCCCAAGGCAAAATTGTCGTCAAAAAGTATTCTTACTTGCTCATAATCTGCGCATGACAACAGAATAAATAGAAAACAAATCTGGCCTTAATGCACGTTTTACCACGTGACAGCGTGATAACAGCTGTCTTTTTTTTTTTTTTTGTTGCTTCAGTGTATACTCCCTGGAAGCACTGCTTCATTCATGCTTTATCGCAAGCAAGGAAATTATGTCGTACAAACATTCAGTTTTAAGGCGCACTCGCTTGAATTGCCTGGCCACGCCAAGCGGTCAGCCAATTCGAAACACGTATCACACATCGTTGTTATGCGAGCTTAATGGCCTTTCTTTTTTCGCTTTTCATTGCACTCTTGACGCGACGCAATATGCAGAACAGCACCTACTGCTGCCCAAGCGACAAGGTCGCGCAAACAGAGGAAACATAAGTATTACGTACCATTTGTGTTCCTGAATGTGCCGCGAACGCGGTGCGCCCATCAGCTGCTGCTCGTTTGAGTCACCGGGCCATTGCCACACCATTGCACACGCAGTGCATGTTGCACTGTCGTCAAACCACACATTTCACGTCCCGCGACGAGAACACAGTAAGGCTGCCGGCATGAAATGTGCACACATGATCGATGCATAGCACGGTAGTTGAAAGGCGTCCTTCACAACACCGGCGTTATCCCATGACGGCTTCGCTTCGCTATTACTCACGCACGCCGCTGGGGCCAGCCTGCGGTAGTATTCGCTGTCATTTCGGAACTTCTAGCGTTTCTCGCGGCTCTCTTCCCGCGTTTCTTTCTTTTTGCTTTCTTTTTTCCCCTCCGCGCGAGCATGCGTGCGATGGTTCCTCTCTTATCGCCGCCGTTCGAAGGTCAAGGGCATTTTTTTAAAGACGATAGTCTTTCTTGGGATACTTAAAAGGAGAAATTTTGGTCTGTCTGTCGGTTTCTCTGTTCGTCGGCACGTCACACGATTCAGCCACCCGACCAAAGTTGAACCACTTTCTCAGCGCCCAGCCATCTTGCACAAGTATTTTTGTTCATACTTGTGAACATTGTCGATCAAAAAGCAAATGTTACGCATGTCTGAGGAGCAACGTCAATACATAAGTAGTCTCTGGTATCTTTCTTTATAAGAAAATACATAGATACGTAACTATGAAGACCCCAGCGTTTCTTAGGCTGCGCTCAAAAAGCGACGCTATGCACGAAAAAGCGCTCGGCTGACGATATGTTCCTGCTGGGTTCTGCACAAGGTGATGTTTCTCGACAGCACTGCCAGATGGCGTCCATGTCTCACGCAGCGCCTCGGCGCCTCCTCTATTTTATCAAGGCCAGCCAGGTGCGGCCGATTCAACATAGGAGAAAGCGCTGTCTGAGGCAAGGCAAAACAGTGTAGTACGGCCAGCAGAAGACTATCGTCTTTCGACGACATTTGCAGCGAAGCACGCAGATACGCGGCCAATTTTTTCGCTTCGTCCCTTTCAGAGCAGCCGCTTGAGGAGAGTCGCGTTTTTTCTTTCGTTTCTCTTGTTCGACTTCGATTTGATGGTAAAACAACATAAGCGAAGTTATTCAGTGGTCGAAATGCCTCGTGAACCCGAGCCCAGTGGTAGTGTGCATTTCGTACAACAATGTGCATCAGTCGACGAGACGAAGAAATCGTTGAATTATCACGTTCATGAATTTATTAAGCACTTTGAGAAACACTTCTTTCGCCCGCGCCGTTGCATATATGCCCGCCAGCACTGAAGGCACTACAGCTTCGGATAAAATAAAGGGAAGATATGCCCGAGAAAGTGAAATAGGAGTTTTCTGTTCTTGAACTCCATTTGACAAAATGGCGTCAGATCGTGAATTTACCTCCTTTCTTCCACCTTTTATACCCATAATTTCTCAAGGAAGTAAAATTGAGGACGCAGAACTTTATTACACCGATATTAATACTCCCTAAGGGAGTACGGTCCCAAATGAAGGTAGTATTATGCCCTTAAAACGCCCAATTCGGCTAGTTTGCGTTTACAGTGTATAAGTGTGACTAGGCCTGAGTATGAACGTGAGTGAGTGCATATAAGTTTGAGTAGGCGGGAGCATGAACGTGAGTAAGGGCCTGTCAGTGTGAATAGGCGTGAGTGTGAACGTGAGTGAGTGCCTATGAGTGTCAGTAGGCATGAGTATGAACGTGAATGAGTGCCTATGAGTGTGAATAGCTGGGAGTAAGAGGAGGCGTGAGTATGATTGTGAGTGATTGCCTAAGACTGTGAATAGGTGTGAGTACGAGCCTGAGTGAGCGCGAAGGCTGAATAAATTTAGGGTGAGTGAGTGTGAGTGAGTCTCATCTTAATGTGCTGACTAATGCCCAGAAATCATCATTGCAGAAGTGTATCTTGAAGGTCCAGTTGGTACATGGTACTTCGATGAAAAACACCTTGAAAAGGGGACCGAAGAATTGTGTGTTTCTTCTCCGTGTCCTGTTTTGGCGCTGTTTTTCATCGAAGAATTATTACCAGCCAGGAAATACCCAGTAGTACCTCTCAGAGGCGTTAAAACTCGCGTTTACAGCATCACTGCCACCAATCAGATGCTAGGTTGCTATGCATACGTGGATGATTTGTTGGCTTCAGGGACGCACAAAAGCCGTGAATTGACTTTCCATCCTTTGGGATCTATAGTATCTGTAACCTGAAAACATAGTGACTTCGTCAGTCATCAAGACTGAGAACATAACGAAATTCAAAACTGTATAATCTGTGTATGTGTGCCTATTGAGACACGGTGTGCCGATGACTGTCAGGATGACATGCTTTAAAGCAATGCACTTTGTCAAATATCTAGTTAAACTGCTCACTTCACTCCGGCAGACTAGCAGTCGTATATCCTGATACAGCGCAAAGACGTTCAGTTTCTCGTTGGTACCCAGACCTTCCTCGTTAGCGATACCAGATATAACAGGAGTTACTTGGAACACATGTGTTGTAACTAGTCTCTTCGTTTCGCTAATGCAATCCCACAGTTTCTATGGCAGTCATCTCAAGCTTTTCATGTTAACAGCATTGGTCACTAATTCAGATGCCTCTTCGTTCAAATAGCAATGTTACTCAAAGCAAGCAATCACCGATTTCTTAGAACGCGATTGACATTAACGGTGCAGGTGTTTATTATTTCGTGGTTCTTAACTTCGATCGATAAAGCCAAAACTATACAGTATCAAACGTTACAGTAAGAACACCATGTGTCAATTTTTCAGAGGTAATCACGACAAATATTACCATGGCCACTCACCCCTGCAATATGTTGTATATATGTGACTAATTTCTATTCCATTTAAATCACCCCTAATGCATAAAGTTTCGGTTCCCGTTAGTAGCTCGACTGCTGAAATACCATTGCAGACAGGAAAAGCAGGTTCGTTGACTTAGTACAAAAGCTGTCGTCCTTTCACGACGTGTACCAATCGTCGTATCGAAGCTGAATAGCTTTTCAGAACTTGAATGACACGTGCCGCAGTGCACCATTTAAACCGCTGAAATGCAGGCGCATATGGACCACATGGGTTGTTCTCAAGAGACATACTTTCTAAGGAACACGGGTGACTGCTTCGTGTTCTCTTCTTTGAACAAGTTTGCCTCAGTGTTAAAAACTTTTGCGAATATGATTAAATTCGAGACATGGACGGCAGTGTACCTTGCCAGCTTCTGTTTCTTCTCGCCGTGAAAGTGGTAAAAAGTAAATGATAAGACGCCAAGGGAAGAAGGAAACGGTATAAATACTTGCGCATCTACCTTGCATTGACTTGGGTTCTGGTGTACGCTAGCACTGAAAATTATCTTACAAAACGAGCGTAACATGGAAACACCTTTTTGGTAGCTGTTTTGCTGCAGTAAGCGTTTATCTTAGAGAAGAAACACAGTTTAGACTGTAGTTTGCTCTACAGTAAGGAAGCTTTAATTCACATTCACAGCGCGTTGACTGAAGTTGTAATTGTATACAGTGATCGTTGCAACAATAACTAATCTGTCGAAGTGCGATTACTAACCGAAAAGGCTGTGGCACTCTAGTGAGCACCATACCAGGATGTACGCCAGCATTTTACGTTAAAAACTAAGGCACCTTCTCAGGGCTGCCGTCTGAACGACACGTAATATCAGGACGTAACTACCCCGCTTAGCGTCGTTTCTTTGCATGTACCATGAGTTTGTAGCCTTGCATTTTATTGCGTAAAAAATAAGCGTTTACGATGTATTGCGACGTTTCTAGGTCTCTAAAATCACAGGAATAAATCGGAATGCTCGAATTCGCGAGGGAAGAAATATTAGGGCACATCCGGTAACTGCGCAAATTGGCTCAATTCCAGAGGAGCAGAACGGGAATTACATGAGGCGCTTCATTCATGGCGGAAACATCCACTGTGCTGGCGTATACGAAAATGGTGCGGAAGTTCGGAGAGTTCAAAAGATGAAAAATAAGAGGAATTGATTACTGCAGTTACGTTTCGCTGCTGAGGCTTATACCACTTGAGAGAAAAGTGGTCCCGATGAAAGACTCGGTCGTTTTGGGACTATCCATCACTTAGTCCGACTTTTTATAGCTCAACGCGGCGTGTCTTCCCGTTGCAGTGCATTTGTCTGGCATTGAAGAGAAAGAAAAAAAAAGGTAACTCGAATGTACGGTGTGCGCGTGCGAAAAATATATATACAGAAATGTCCACGAGTACATTTATTTTTTATTTGTATTTATAAGACGACAGAACATTCTTGCTTCTAATGTTATTGGTGCGGTGCTCACAGCGACAGAAGCTATCCATGACAACCCCCGGCAACCTTATATTTTTGAGGCTCCTAATATAATATGGAGTTTATGTTGTTTGTGATTTGCAACTTTTATGACTAAGAGTAGGAGCCTTGCCTGTTAGGGATTGGGTTGCAACTTCTTATTTGCCAATCAACCAAAGTGCTGAATACTCAACCAACACAAACTGCTTCAAATACTGTTATTTCAGTTAGAGAATTGTACAAATTAGATTAATCCATCAATAATAATGAGCCCATGAGCACTTTTGTAACATTATTACAACAAGCGCTGCTAACCACGCATTTGCAGTAGACCTTCCGTTTCTTCTCATTATCCCCTTAGAAATCACACTTTACTGTGCAATATGTGCAATGTTCATTATCCGAACAGTATTTGTGCCGGTTTTTTCTTGTTTTTCTTTTTTTTCTGTTTTTTATCTGTTTTGGCTGTTGTTATTGTTCTTTTTTTTCAACGCATCACCTAGCTAAAGCCTAGCAACGACCTAGAAGCAACCTAGAAACAACCTGCGTTACTTAGCTAAGGCCCAGAAACAGCCTAGAAGCAACGAGATTAGTTTTCAGAATCGCCATGTTTCGCTGTTTCAAGCCTTGTGCGGCTTATTGTAAGCTTCACCAGTTTTTTTTTTTTTTTTGGACAAAGAAAACCGCGGAATTATTTAAATTACATCTGACCCTATCATTGTGCATCCAGACACGCAAGCATTATCTTCAAAGCTCCTTAAAGGTTTAAAACCAGAATAAAGACTGGATCACCACCTCCGCCCCTCATTTCGACCTCTGTGAGGCTGATGTAGTCACCCCATCACCCACTTTTTCTAACAACTGGCAGGAATCGACCCAACCATCTCGTTAGAGAACTGCTTAGTGTTAAGGACTATCTCCGAGGGTAATCTTCATTACCGTTCCGGAAATGTCAAGAGAAGTAACTTGCGCTAATGGCGCTAATTGACACTTCTGTGTGCCGCCAAGTTCTGCGGCTTTGCCTTCTCGTTTATCGCGCGCAATGTACTTTATCTTAATGTTAATGTTTGCTTCACTAAGCGCACCATTTCGTAGGCACGGCTCCTACTAAATAATTAACGGACATAAGCGCTCAAGAACTTTTACAGGTTGAGGTTTGGCGTTGGTAGGGTCTGCCTTCTTAGCTTAAAGTACGTGCTTCTTGGCTTTACAACAAGATACTCTCTCTCTCTCTCTCGATATATATATATATATATATATATATATATATATATATATATATATATATAGAGAGAGAGAGAGAGAGAGAGAGAGAGAGGATAACATTTTTGAGGATCACGCCGTTCGCAGCTCCTCGTTTCTACTGTAGACTCTATCATGAGTGAATGCACCAATGCGTGCAACAGTCATGGAAGTTACGATTTGGTGGAGCAGGGATCGTTTTCTTCAACAATGGCTTTAGGGGGTACATTCACTTTTACGAGGCGTTCGGCCGTCCACTACGAGCCACGTTGATTGAACCCTATGCTAGCAAAGCTACATTATCGCTCGGAGACGCCGACGCATCCCGCGATAATCCCGCGAAGTTATCGCTATTAGCAATCGCTTGCCCAGTGTCGGCCGTAGTGACACTTCATTCATTAAAAGGATGTGACATTGCACGTACACGAAAAGCTTGTCAGGCTGCTCGGGCATGAATAAACGTATCAGGCAACATTGCATGGTGTTTCTAGCGCAAGCATTGAAATAAAAGTCTGCAATACGCAATATTTTCTTTTTCCTGCTTCTCGGTACTTGTGTTTCTCGGTCATACGTCTATTTCTTACGGTTCATTCATAAACGTATCGGCAAGATTCACAATGCAAGTTGCAAATATTCAGAGCAATCTCATTTAGCACATCTAAATATATCGTTGGAAGTTATGTGCAATTTATATATGCACAAGTACATTTGGCGGTAAATAAACTATCGTCATTTGAAGAAAGGAACGGCACGAGAGGAAAACTTCTAGCTCGCCTAATGTACGAAGGCGAAAGAAGCAAAACTACAAACTTGAAGTATTCAGTGCCGCGCTCAAAGCCGGCTGACGGGACACAACGCAGGACGCGCCCGCGGCTCTAAGGTTCGCCTGTAAAGGCATGCGGTAAGTGTCTACCAAAGGCGCCGAAATGCGGAGTGCTCGCTGAAAGCGGGGGGTGGGGAGAGCAGGAGAGACCGGGGGGGGGGGGGGGGGGGGCAAATTAGAGCGAACTGTGCGGCCGCCCGCTTAAGAACGAGTTTCTAATTGGGGACGCATGGGAGTAATCTCGATAATGGCTCCGACTGCTTTGACGGCACGCGGTGCGTATTTAGCCTGTGCGAGTCTGGTGCGTTTCGACATTTCTCGCTCGCACGGTTTGTGTTTGTGGAAGCCAAAATTTTTCCGAGCAGTTTCTCGCACTGATGGGTTTGATTTTGAGGAGGCTATTTTAGCGCCGCACGCGTGTGTATTGGGTATCTTTAACTCATTCCCTGATGAATCAGGCCCTTTATTGCTATTACTGCAGGGTGTCCGTTCGCCGCAGATGGGGGTTTTAAAACAAAGCACGCTGATACTCGGAGTATGCAAATTAAAAGCAAGAATCGACTTGCCCTTACACAAGAAAATAGTGTTTCGCAAGATAGTTTGTAGCACGAACTTATCTCCACAAATTCAATCGGTGGCCTGAGTATCTGATTCCCAGACGCTCGCTCATATTAAGATTGGCGAAGGTGATAAGTGCCACCCAGATTTCTGGTGCTGTTGGCCACATCTCGTCAAGGAACTTCAAAGTGACGTCATAGCTACAGCTATGCGAATGCATGCCTCACTTTAATATCTAGAAGAAATCGTAGTGCACGTGTTGTGCATAATCACGTATAATAAGTGCGCTTTGGATTGTAATACATTGTCATAATGGGGCCCTATTCGCCTACCCACTAAAGAAGCAGGCGTATTTGGGCCACTTTTATAACAGACTACAATAATTAATCTATCTCGCGGCCTCTTCCTTGCGTTACCGCAGCTCTCCCAGTGGTTCCAGGTACCGAACAGTGCACACACTATCAGAGTAATATGGCATGCTTGCTATGGAAGTAGAGAGAGCAAATATTTTTAGGAAGGCAGCACAAGCAAGCAGGTCAGGTGTTTCTCTTTTTATTTTCTCGAAGTGAGCTCCCCAGAGGATTCTTATACTGAAAGTATATTTCGAATGAGAAGCTCTGATAACTGGGTCGTAGGTTTTGTTGGGATACAAAGGTTCTAATATAACAGAGTGTAATTTGGAGTGAGCGTGCATATAATACTACGGGCTCTAATGTTTCCAAGTACCAAATCTTGTTTCGCAACGTACCTTTTTTTTTCGCTTGAGGTAAGGGATAATACAGCCAAATTTAACCCAACTCTGTTTCGGCTATGCGTGTTCCTTCTGTCAAATTACCCCCCGTTGGTAGCATGAACCCCTATTACAGTTTCGTGGAACCCAAGAAACCATTCCGCCTTTCATGACGTGGACGTTAGAAGTTGTAAAGTTAGGTTATGGGCCACCAAGCCTCATCGCCACGCATATACCATGGCTTTTTTTGGAAACTGCTGAGGTATATAGCAAAAGCACGCCGCTTTTCGAACCAACCATTGTTTTTTCTCTCAGGCGCACGGCCCCGGTACTTATACCTATGAATGCTTACTGGAACGTCCGATGTTCCTCACTTTTTTAAAGCGGAAGCCTTTGAATCGGCCCAGGAGCCCATCTGGGCGAACCGTCCTTGATTCGAAGAAAAGTGAATTCGGATACCTCCAGCTTATTGTCGAAAAGAAAAGGCAATGTAAAGAAACGCATATGGCAATTCGAAATTGCAAACAGCATCCGCTGCTGACCAGGTCTACCAAGACCTGGTTAAAGTATCGTGAGAACGGTAAAATTTTGGTTTAGAACGCCTCGTTTGTTTGTACTGCTTCAGTGCTGGACCGACAGCGCGCAAAGGATATCTGAAAACCCATTGTTCATTTGTAACTACGCGAAAACGTTCTCAAAGAAAACAGCTGCTTTGAAACCAAAGCTGTAAGAGATTGTTTATACGTTCGTCTCAGTTTAGGTTTCATACCACTGATAAAACAAAAAAAAAAAACGTTCTTCCAGAACCATGTTATCATCCCCAAGCTTGCGAGCCCCACCGGATGTGTGTTTGAGCCGGCGCCGCATCGACGAAACCGTGGGCGCAACTATGTACGACCGAGAATCGGTCGTACACGGTAAACTATCCGCCGTGTTATGTGTTCGCAAACGCGCCCTGCTCGCCACCTATTTTCTCCTTCCACTCGGCCACCTGCTCCTCGCAGACGCCTTGGCGTGAAGACAGCTTTATGAGCTGAGGCTATAGCTCGGCTAATGAAGCGTGTACGTGCCGGCACAAAGGCGTGCACCGTGATGCGAGAGGATTTCTCGCCCTGACGTCGGTTTCGATCCACGCGTCGCGCACTTTGTCGTGCGTAAACACTTAACCTGGCCGCCCTGCTTTTAGCGCGTTCGCTAGGAGTGGTCGGAAAGAACACGAGGAACGCCTTAGGGTTCAAGAATGTATAGCCCCACATGTGAATGGTAATGCATGGCGCGAGAAAAGATTACTATCAGCCTGGCTGTTCCGGCATGTTATCCGTTTGCTTTATGGCGGGAACGTTATCCGGGGTTCTTGGGTGATTGCTCAGGGAGGGAGATGTTGGGCCATTGGGGACGCATAAACTGACACGCGCATAGCGAGGTCATATCAACGACATACGACCGTCCTCATGTGGTCGTGACTTTCCCGCCGCGGTGGTCTAGAAGTTGTAGCGCCCGGCTGCTGGCTCCAAGGCCGCGGGATTGAATTCAGGCCCCGGAGGCCTCATTACGATCGAGGCGAATTGATAGACGCGAAATGATTGGCTTTCTCGGGTACACATATTCAAGCAATAAGACCTTCTGACATTGCTATGTGAACAAACGCTCTTTATGCAACGTTCTCTCAAATATTTTGGCATTGCCACCGCAAAAAAGTGCGGCATTTCCTAGTTTCGAGCATTCATTATAATAATATAATTCTCTCTGTCATTCCTTTGAAAGCGTCATTCAATGCAAAACAGATCTTGTTCGGAAAGTACTTGTGCCGCAGTCGCATTCAATTCTGTAGTGTGTAAAACGTACTTTGTCTGTAAGACAACCATGGTGTGCCAGGAAGCCAGACTGGAGAAAGCCGGACAAACAGTCATAATCTTTCTGCGGCTAACGCCTTTTACACTGCATCTGAGATTGGATGCATTACAAACTTTCTGCACTCACCTGGTTTTGCACTGCCTACGTGGTTGGCTACCTTTTGAACAAGCAATGGTGTAATCTTGATTACGTCATCATGTGAC
>JALIZH010000600.1:0-15436 GCA_030522465.1 Rhipicephalus appendiculatus
TGTGTGTGTGTGCCCGTACGTCGATCACAATGCGATTACGGCTTTGCAAAGGCTTCCTGAAAGACGGCTGCCGTGACCTCTCTCTGAGACTTTGTGACAGCTCGTTGGATCGGGAGAACACTACCGAAACGGCGGCCTTTCTGGCTTCTCTTGAGCTTTCGGGAAAGGAAACAGTCTCACGGGCTAACGTCAGGGTAGACGCAGCCTATATATAACCGTGCTGTGATTCTGACGGACTTGCTGCTTATCGCAAGGCTTAAGAGCAAGACGTTCGGTCTTGTGGGTCTATCTCGAGAAAGTGGCCTGTCCCTTGCACTCTCTTCTTTCACTCGCCTTTCCCCAACGACGCTGCGCCACGCTTCCTCGTGAGTTGCAGGGCTAAGAGTCTTTACACAGCACTCAAACCATAACTAAGTAAAATTACCTCATGAACACCAAATACCTCAGCCTGTCATCTTAATGCACTACCACCTCTTTTTCTTGTATACCCCCATCCTATAATGCAGGTTCTTGCGAGCTAAGTCTTGTTCCGAGTCTGGGAATCAATGACAGTTTTCGTTTTTTCTTTGTTACCGAGTCTGCTACACTGCGCAAGATAACTAGCTTCCCAATAATCTTCCTTTTTTTTTAGGAAGTTGCAGTGCTGCTGTTCGAAGCCACTTCCAAAGAAAAGGACAGTTCGCGTGTAGCTCAATTAAGCTTTCAATTTACATCACCATCTTTATACCAACAGGAGGAGAGAAATGAATTGCGTCACTACATTCGCAAGGCGGTAGTCACTGGCAGCTCAGCCACTAGTTCCTACCGTCTTTTATAGGTGAAAGGCGTCAGCAATGATTTCCGCGGTTTTGACAAATCAGGGCTTGCGTAACCAGGAAGGGGAGAAGGTCAAGCCAAGCTAACTGTGCACAGATAGCGAAGCATAGACACATTAGGTCTATCATCTTTATTTACTTTTTTCTTTCTCTCCCCCCCCCCCCCCCCCCGCGTAGCGTAGCAAACCGGGTACAATCTGGTTAACCTCCCGGCCTTTCGTTTGTCTTTCTCTCTCTCTCTCTCAGATCCAACTTTTGAAGTTAGTCTCTACAAGGTTGAAAGAAGGGACGCCCCGCCCATTCCTTCCACCTGCTCACATCATATGAAATGTTTTTCCTTAGGCCATTAGGCGTGCTGTAGATAGTGAACGAGTAAATATAAATAAAAACATTGCTTTGATGAACGAAAGCGGAATGGATGAAGGTCTCGTTTGCTTTGCTACAAACAACCTAGTGAAACCAAGCCAACAGATAATGAAGCCAAGGAATGAATAGGGGACATTGTCTGTCATCTTTTAACTGTCGTGCAGTAAGTGATAGGTTACATGCGTAAATAAATTAATTTGAAAAAAAAAAAAAGATAACTTGCCACTGGTAAGGACCAAACCTGCCGACGGCAGTCATGGAGAAGTCTGTAGGTTTGGCACCGGCAGCAAATTGTGTAATTGTTGATTCTATTAGGTTATCGCTTTGACGAGACTGAGGCCGGTGACTCCCGGGGCCAGTAACAATACAATGAATGGTCAACGCGACAAGTAGATACCCAATTCCACTTAGAAATATAAACAAATGAACAAGCGCGTTCTTCCTTCACTGTTGCCCGCAAGAAACATTGAAATATCGCAGCCGCTGGTGAGGATTCACGTTCCACTTGTGCCACAAATCCAATCTCGCGAGTAAAAGTTTTCGTATTTCTTACAGATCCGCTGGCCCTATCTCAAAACAGATGTAACTGAAAATATGGCAAAGTCTATCGAGACGCGGTTGCCATGTGGGGCTGTGTGACAAAGGTAGCGTTTAGAAAAGGAATGCATGCGCGAAAGGGAAATTGCTTACATTTCGGATCTCTCTAGGTTGGCTCAGCCACAGATCGAAATCCCGAGCCGCTCCTAGCTATAAAATGGGATCTTATGTCGAATTATCCGTCCTATAAGCGGCGGGGTTGTAGTTGTCTCTGAGGCATGGTAAGCCTACAGGGTCCCTTATACATTTGCCTAAGATGACTGAAAGACGAAAGCTGTCTTCTGCTTTTTCATCTTATTCGATGTATCTAAATGCGACCACCTGCGTAAAAAAAATTACACCATCTCCCGCTAAAGGGAACCATGTGTAGATGCGAAGCAGCGAGCGCTAACGCTTACACTGGCGGCGGCGTTGACGCTGGCGCTAATCGCGGCGTTGCGCAGGAGAGAAATCTGGGGAGGCGCAATCGCGCTGTGATAGACCGGTGTTTCCTACTGGAACATGCCAATCGCTGCTAATGGGCAATGAGAGACAAAACACTCCGATTGAACACAGAGACCCACAGTCCGCTCTTAGTTAACGCGCACGCTGCGAATTTTTATCGTTCGACAACGCACAGGAGAAATCTCCCACCGGCACTACCTTGCAGGTCAAGATCCAGTGCCTATATATAAGGGGTGGCCAGTGAACGGTTGTGGAGCGCGAACAGTCGGTTTTTTCAATCAGGAAACTCGCTAGCAGACGCTGCCTGCGTCGGCGTTGAACGGTTGTGCAGCGGGAGCAGTCGGTTTTTTCAATCAAGAAACTCCCTAGCAGACGCTGCCTGCGTCGCCGTTGCGAGGCGAGAGAGGGGGGAGCGTAATAGAGGAGAGAGGGGGGGAGGGGACACGCATGCGCAATGGGGTTGTGAACGCCGCAGGAGGGATGCCTTGAGGAGAGAGGGGGGGAGCGTAGGAGAGGAGAGAGAGGGGGGAGGGGACGCGCATGCGCAGTGGGGGTGTGGATGCCGCGGAGGGCGTTGCCTAGAGGAGAGAGAGGGGGGAAGCGTAGGAGAGGAGAGAGAGGGGGGAGGGGACGCACATGCGCAATGAGTGTGTAAATGCCGCGGGAGGGATGCCTAGAGGAGACAGAGGGGGAGCGTAGGAGAGGAGGTGCGTGGAGAGGGTTTGCGCATGCGCAGTAAGGGTGGTCACGCCACACACCACCACCACCACCACCGGATTGAACTTCGCCATAAGATGCTTCACATCTAAAATGCGACCGCCGAAGCCGGGATCGAACCTGCGACATTCAGATAAGGAGGCGAGCGCCGTGACCACTGTACCACCACGGCTTTGTATTTTGCTTCTCAAGACATTCTCTGTTTAAGGTGTATTCTGCTGTGTTGTCGTCGACATTTGCCAATAGTTGACCAGCAAAAGCGAGCATTAGCAAATCAGAAAGTGATTTTAGCCAATATTGTTTTGCATTAAGCAACATCACGCAGTGCTAACCAGTGCTTGTAGCATGCCAGTAAATGCAGTTGTTCCATCCGAAATATTAACGTGACAGTGTTGAAGAGCTCGTTTCGCAGAAATTCCGGCGTCGGCGTCGTTGGTTGTGAGCGAAAAATCATCATCTTGTCCGTGACCGAAAAATCGAGAAAGATGCAAATAAAATAATTAATAAAAATTTTCGGGTCCGAGTGAGGATCGTACCCGGGTTGTCTACATGGCAAGCAGGCGTTCTACCACACAGCCATGCCTCTGCTTGGAAATACTGTGAAAATAACTTCCTCTGCTTGGAAATGCAGTGAAAATAACTTCCATGCTTCGCAAACGCAAGCGTCCTTTATATAGGCGTCGCAATATAACATGTATCCCAGGAATATTGCGTGGTACAAGCGCACATTGCCATCGGGCGTCAGAATATGTGACTATCATAACGATTCCATAGTTTAAAGCCAGCCACCCATTACAAACGGCACCAGGGTTGCCGTTGGGTGGACTTGAAAAGGAGCCAGAACTCAAGCCAAAAGTAGCCAAAGTAGCCATGCCATTTAATATTATCGCCAAATTTGTAGCCAAACGGAACAGAAGTGGTATTATGAGCAGATTCTGTAGTATTGATCAATAAAGAATACCATTTTGAATAAGTAAGACCATAGAAAGCGACCGGTAAGTTGGAAATACATTAAATGAACGAATTTCGATAATTACGTTACGCGTGCATGTATTTTATGTAGAAAATATGAGTTCTTGCCAGGCGCAAAGTTATATTAGAATATTCCAGCCAGCAGTTCAGTAGGAACATGTAAGTTGAAACAGATTTTCGTTGAAGCTGCAGAGCAAATTCTGGTTGTAAGTGAACAGGCCAGCTAAATTTTATTGCAAATGTCTGTTTTCCTAAGTTCCCACGAGATCACGCACTGCGCTTCAAAATTATTCGCAAAACTTGAGCGTAGCATCACAATAGATGACGGGAAGCTTGAGCACCGAGCCGGCCACGCGTTCGTCACCATGCAAGCAACTTCGCCCCTCTGTATTTGGAGACGCGCTAAGCGTCGCGTAAGGGTGCCTCGATGCGGACCAGCCTACTGGTGTGTGGAGGAAGACCATACGCATCCGCTGGAGCGAGAGAAAAGCTTAAAAACAAGGCATTTCGTCTGCAAAAATGAGAAAAAATGGCTACTTAATGCGCCAAATCAGCACCTTAAAAGTAGCCAGAAAATAGCCATGGCGCCAACTGCAAATTTTTGCCGCCAGACGGGGTCAAAAAGTAGCCAATTTGGCGCGAAGCAGCCACCAACGGCAACCCTGAACGGCACACACCTTACTGTGCGTATTCCCTTAAAACCACGTAGTGGGTGCATAGCAAGTTCGAAAACATTTGCCCCGCATAATTTCTCGTGGTTTAAAGCATACTACCCATTACATAGTATGCACTAAGTGATTGAAGTACGCACTAGGGAGGGGATATCGCTATCGCGTTCAACTGTTAAAGGCGAAGCTTAAGGGTCCCCCCAATTTTTCGTGGCACTCCACTTTGCCGAATCTGGGTGGAGAGAGAGAAAGGTTAAGTGAAAGGCAGGTATGTTAACCTGAAGAAAATTTTCAGTTTGCTACCCTGCGCTGGGGAAGGGGTAAGGGGGGATAGAAAGGTAGGGAAGGAAAGAAAGTGAGAAAATGTACAAAAAAGAGACAAAAATGTTGAAAAATAGAGAATAAAAAACAAAGAAACGCACGCACGCACGCACGCACGCACGCACGCACGCACACACACACACACACACACACACACACACACACACACACACACACACACACACACACACACACACACACACACACACACACACACACACACACACACACACACACACACACACACACACACACACACACACACACACACACACACACACACACACACACACACACACACACACACACACACACACACACACACACACACACACACACACACACACACACACACACACACACACACACACACACACACACACACACACACACACACACACACACACACACACACACACACACACACACACACACACACACACACACACACACACACACACACACACACACACACACACACACACACACACACACACACACACACACACACACACACACACACACACACACACACACACACACACACACACACACACACACACACACACACACACACACACACACACACGTGGGAAAGGGGAGAGTGAGGAGGAGTGATTAGAAGGCAAGGAGGAAAGAAAGGAGAATGGGAATGGATTAAGCATGGCCTAGCTTTGTATAGTGTAGTTTTGCAAGGGAATAGGAAACGGAAGTAATAGTGAGGAAGACTTATGCGAGTGTAAGGAGTAGGTGGGAAAGGAAGATGTGAGGAGAAGCGATGTGAAGGTTGGGGGGGGAGTAAAATAGGAGGGAGGGCAATAAATAAAGAGATAAAGAAACAAATAAAAGAAAGAAGAAGATGATGAAGAAGGAACTCAGTGTGCATTTTGCCAGGTGGTGGTGTTTTGTTTGCCAGGCCAAGTTTGAGAAATAGCCTCGAGTAAAGTATTGCATAGAAAGATGAATATAGAAATAAAGAGAGAATAGCGAAAAAGAGAAAAAAATCATAGCAAGAGAGATAAAGAAATAGAGAGAGAGAGAGAGAGAGAAAGGAAAGAAAGAAAGAGCAAGAAAGAGGAATACATAAAATGTGAAAGAAACAAAAAAAGACAGACCAAAAAAGACAGAAAAACAGAGAGATGAGAAAAAAAAAAGAGGTGCTTGTCGACATAATCTTTTACAAAGACTAAATTATTTGGATAAACTGTTCCCATCACTAGCAAAAATCTTGGGTCCATAGCCTTGAGAAAACTTTCAAAACATTGCTGCGCGCAGAGTAGCGAAACCTTGGGTGGAATCATAAATATCACAAAAGTACTAAACCTAATAAACATTTTGATCTCGTTATTGTTAACCGGTGTGCTTGGCTGCGTTATTCGTGTATTTTCCTTTCAGAAGACAATTCTTTGTGAAAAAATAATGGTTGCTGTTAGAGTGTGACAGACAGACAGACACATAAGTTTATTGAGGTCCTGAGGAACACTACCGCTCAAGGCGGTAGAGCAGAGGGCCGCTCCCACGTCGGGACTTAAGAGAAAATTCCCAAGTGACTTATTATGGCTATGACAACAATTTGGCGAACCTTTATGTTGTGTGCCGACATTTAGATTGCATAAATACTTCTGTATTTTCAACTTTTGGGTTTCACGGACACGTTCTGCTATCAATGTACTTGGACTGAGTGCGTGAGTGTTGTGCTATGTACCTTTGTATAGCTTGGTGTTTGTTTTCTACTTTGCCACGACAGCTATTTTGCAAGTGAAAAGGAGTAGCGGGCGCCACGCATTGCTACCAAGCTCTCCTTATATACATTAATTAAAATAATAAAGAAAGAAAGATAAAGATAGAGAGAAGAAAAGCAACCCATCTCCGCACTTTATTCGGGCTCGACACCGCTAGTGTGAAGTTGCCCTAATTTCTTTTTAATGCAGAAAATCTTGCAGAGGAAGCATATTCTTAAGAGATGAGAACACGAAATCGTGGGGGGCACCAGAATATCAATCACATCCGGTTTCAAAAGTGCATGTACGTACGTAAATCTGAGTACACGTGTGTTTACTCGCATTTCGTGCACTATAAAATTACGGCCACCACAGTTGGGATCAGAACACACTCCTTAGAGCACAGCAGCGCAACATCTTTGCGGGTAATCCACCATGGCTGGTTTGCACCGAAGCTTCGGTCGCGTTATAAAGGTTAGCCAGAAACTCGGCGATTTAACCAACAGTCCATCGTAAACTCGTGCTTGAAGGAAATATGCAGGCCGCCGACAGTGTATCACTATTCCCCGACGCTTCCTTCCGGGTAATAATTCCTCCCAACTTTGTTTTCCGGCTTGTCTGTCGAAGCGAGCAAAAGAAATGTATATATAACAAAGGGGATCTAACGTTAACCACAAGCCTCATGTTTTCCAGCGAACCATTCGTTAACGCATACGATGGGACAGGCGCTGTCCGTATAAATTGGGGTTGGTTAAGGGAACCTGCCACGTTAGTGGAAATGCAGCTGACGCAGCGGGCTCGCCGGCTCTTTACAGTTGCACATTCGTTATGGGAAAGAATCGATATCTTTCAACGTGACGCCTTCTGGCAAAAGAAAAAAGAGAGTTCCACACTAGCCGCCTTGGTTACCAGCGGTGCTGGCTAGCAATCCTTGGGACTACACATACAGAAATACACAAGAAAATGGACTGGGAAGCGCCTTCTATCCAAAGCTCAGTTGGTAGAGCATCGGACGCGTACTTCGAAGTTTGTGGGTTTGCATCTCACCGACGGAAATGCTGATTTTTCGTCTACTTGCATTCATTTCAATTGATGTTATTATTACTGCACTACATTTAAAGATAACAATTATTGGCCCCTATGTTTTTACATGCCCAATTGTCTGTTGTATTCAGTTGCTTGTGCCTAACAGAGAAACGAAACCCTCACTCGGCCCGGTGGTCCAGTGGTTATGGTGCTCCGCCGCTGACCCGAAGGTCACTGGATCGAATCCCGGCCGTGGCTGCCGCATTTCGATGTAGGCTAAAATGCTCGCTGCCCGTGTACTTTGATTTAAGTGCACGTTAAAGAACAGCAGGTGGTCGAAATTTCTGGAGTCCTGCTGTACGCCGTCCCTGATTATCATGTGGTGCTTTTCATATGTGAAACCTCAACAATTTTATTAAACGAGCCCCTCGAAACGCTTCCCTTTTTACGCTTTTTACGCTGGTAAAATAGGGTAGGCATGCATGCATACACGGACACAAGAGAAGATACCAAGCGAGCACGATCGCCGGCGTTTGTTATGTTCTAATATCTTGTCTTGTGTCCACGACTGCACCTTCTTTCATGATGAACACGTACGCACTAGCTAAATTTTTTGTCATTCTAAGCGATATCTTTCCAGCCAGAAACAACTGCGTCATCAAACACGAGTCAAGCAAAACATGTCCGTGCAGTCGCGCACAGACACGGCTCTTCTACGTTGTCTTTATCATCATCATCATCATCCTCATCATCATCATCATCATCAACAACAACAACGTCATCATCCTGCTTTATGTCCGCTGCGGGACCTATAGGTCCCTACTAATGATCTCCAATTCAGCCTGTGCTGAGCGAACTCATTCCATTTTATTTCGGTGAACTTTAACCTTTTCCCTACCATGTAAAAAAACAAAATTTGTACCAAATTTACCAAATTTTTTTTTCGTTCAGTTTGTAGAGCTTGTTTTCCCAATAAAATGGTACCATTATTTCGATTCAATGCGGTTCCTTAATTTCACTAATTGCGTAGAAAAGGTAGCTCGAAGATGGCTTCTCCGCGTGACAGCACAATGAAAGATGGCAATAAAATCAGGGCCGAGACAGAAATGGCACAACTTGGACAAGTGTGGCCCTGTAGCGTCAAGAAACACAAATGGCGAGTATATAGTCATCATATCGGTAATTTTGGTGCAAAATCATTCGACTACCATCGTGAACGGAAAGCGGTGGGTTAATTTCGGCATTCCACCTAGCATTCCGCCCTCTTCGGCGGCGCTTCCAATCTAAGGAATAAACGAAACGAACAGGACTGATGCTTCCCTCTAAGAAAAAAATCGAGTATTTGGAGAGTATTTCTGCCACACAGCTACATTACATTACATTAAAGTGGAGTTGGGCGGAAATATGGATAAGAAATAAAAGAATAAAAAAATGGAAATAAAAAAAATAAAAATGCACCACCTATGTATCACAGGAGAAAATGATAAATTATAGAAAAGAACAAAACGTACAAAAATTTTGAGAGAGGAAGAAAAAAAATCGCAGCATATCCACAGAGTGAATGATGATGAGTGGGCTAAGCTCTGGAGGTTCATCGGTAAACCGTGAATCTTCCTTGAATTTTCGTCCAGTACATCATCAAAGACGTAACAAACACTGTGTGCATATATAAACAAGAAATTTTTTTTATTCGTAAATGGTAGCTAGACGTGGCTTCCGGTCCCCCTTCATTATAACGGCTTTATGGTCGGTGAAGTGGAGGGATAGGGGTTCTTATATGGTTCCGTAGAGGATTCCTAGAGGGGGTGAGCGTCGAGGGGAGAGAGGAGGAGAGGGCGCACATCCGCTGTGGGGATGTGGAACGCGGACGCCGCTCCGTAGAGTAGAGGATTCCTAGAGGAGAGAAAGGGGGTGAGCGTTGGAGAGGGGGAGGGGATACGCATGCTCTGGAGAGGTGTAGGACGCGGGCGCCGCTCCGTACTGTAGGGGATTGCTAGACGAGAGAAAGGGGGTGAGCGTTGGAGAGGAGAGAGAGGTGGAGGAGACGCGCATGCTCTGGAGGGGTGTAGGACGCGGGAAGGATGGATGGACTAAGCCCCCGCAAGCACATCCAAGCAAGATCAATGAATGGAGCCAACCTGGGCGACAGACACCACCTGCCTAGCCATTGCTAAGCTGCCCCTCTATGCTCTCGGCCATGACTCTAGTGACTGTAGTGGTGGTGGACGGCCTTATTGTACTACAGTGTTCTGCTTGACATAGATGGCCACACCGCCTGCGGGACGCTCTGCTTTCACGGTGCACACGATGGGAAGTAGAGGTGGTCTGGAACGAGCTTATTCTTCATGGTCATCAGCGTCATCGTCATCATTATCACGAGATACTGCCGGTTACGCCTGACGCGGGACAAGGTTAGACTAAGAGGAGCTTCGCCCCTAAAAAAGGAATAATGCTAGCTAGTCGATGGCAGATGTCTTCTGGTGTTGGTATCTGTGGTTACAGCACCAGCATTTTCTTCAATCAAACTCGATTGATTGATAAAACTTTATACCTATGTAAAAAACGTTGGCTAACTTTTGACTAGTACTGTACAACTGATGGTTATTGCTGACTAGCATGGGCTGATGTGCCGGTGAACTGTTGCCTAAGTTTCTGGCTATCAGCTCTTAAAACATCATCTTCATTCATTTGCGTCTAAGTGATTGAGTTCAATGTTTGAGGATCGTACTGGCTAACGTAGAGGAAGTTTGTGGCGGGCTAGTTGGCCGTTTAACTTCATTTATTCGGCTACGAGGATGCTTGTATTTGCTTGTATACATACATATCAGTGGCATCATGCAATTTTTTATTTAATATATGCATATGAGATATTCGGCTGGGTATAAACAAATGAGTGGGCGGTGAGAAAAGTTGCATATGCACATGCGTCTAAACTTATACTGTTGGCTATGCGGAAATTCGTACCACGATATGTCTTTACAGTAACTTAGGTAAGTGTGCCTTTGTGTATGGTAATTTGGAAGCTTATATTTTGCTGTATAATGACTTCCATCTCCCACAGCCTAACATTTCTTGTAGCAGTGTGTAGATATGCTATTCGGGCATGAGTAAATAGGTTCTGTTTGACCATATCTAAGTTTGAAATTTCTATTTCGGTATACGTATCCCGATTTCTCTCTCTCCCTCTTCTCTACAAATTTGTGCGTGACTTACATACTCGGGCTTAACGTGGCCAAACTATGTTATGACCTTGAATCACGCCGTCGTGGGGGGCACTTCGGATTTGTTATAACCACCTGGGTGATATTAACAAGCAATCGACAAACTTAACATCAGAACAAAGTACACGATAGCCTGGACATTACACTACGGCCACGGTAATACACCGCATGCGTAGTTCTCGGAGGCCTTCCTACACGCACATGGGGATTCCGGGCAAGAACTGTCAGTCAGTGGGCATTGGCAACGGGAGCGACATCTAGTGAAGCTGTGTTTGAGCGAATCACGAAGTGGTTTCACTTCTCACACCCTATCTCCACTTAAGACATTATTTTAAGTTAATGTATCAATCAATCAATCAATCAATCAATCAATCAATCAATCAATCAATCAATCAATCAATCAATCAATCAATCAAATGCATATTTCTTGTCTATTCTACGTTGCTTAGTACTTTTCAAAGTATAATGATGGTTGTATGGCAGCCATCACGTCAGCAATAGAAGACACATCTCTTTCACGCAGGGATCTTTAAATACACTCGATAAACAGCGCGACAAAGCAAAAATAATGACGAAATTATGAAGGTCCCTCGAATTGTTTTCAGTCTACGCGTACGAGTCCCCCACGCACGGCGCACACTCGGCGTTTCCTTTGTTTTCGTTGGCTGTTAACGTTCGTCGACATCCTTGCGCTTGCTTAAAACCCGATGTCCCTTGTTTATCTTGACAACTTAAACAAAAGCTTCCCTTCGCACTTTAACGCTCAAACATTGCACGCACGTTACAGCTCCCCTTCTCTCTCTCTCTCGACGCCCCCACCGCCATGCGCAAGTAAACGAAAAATGCTGTTATTTTTTGTTCATATCACTATTTTTTTTTTCCTTCTGGAAGTGAAATGTCATGCACCACGGCATCCGGCAAGAGTTAAACAAGAAAAAGCCGGCAGACCCCACGCACTGTGAGAATCGATGTAATGCGCAGCAGCCAGGAAGGGGCAAATCATGCTTTACATAATTTGCATGTCATGTTTTACGTGTTACCACCTGCCGCTTATGTTCGTGATACAGTCATGTCACGCAATACCAAATTTGGTGTCTATCAAGCTAACGAAACGGCCGCGATCGCGCCATGAGCGTGAAATTCAAGTCATGTCGCTCATGACATGTCATGATTTCCATATTACCACTTGTCATTTATGTTCTTCACACAGTCATGTCACTCAATACCAAATTTGGTGTATCTCAAGCTAACGAAACGGCCGCGAGCACGCCACGAGCGTGACATGTAAATCATGTTGTTCATGACATGCACGTCATTATTTGCATATTACCACCTGTCATTTATGTTCGTCATACAGTCACGTCACTCAATCCCAAATTTGGTGTATATTAAGATAACGAAACAGCCGCGAGCGCGCCATCAGCGTGGCATGTAAATCATACTTTTCATAACAAATTAATCATGATTTTCATGATATGACCAGCCATTTATGTTCGTCATACAGTCATGTTATGCCATACAAAATTTGGTATAAATCCCATTAACGATACGGCCAGGAGAGCACAAAGTCGTAAGCGGCTAGATAGATAGATAGCTAGATACGCTCAAAGTCGCCGAAGTTCGCTAAGAAATGCTTCGCATTTAATAAGCACAAACTCCGTATTGTGGAGTCGTCAGATATGGCGCGTCGGTGCAATAATGAATTAGGTATGAAAACTGCAAACCTGGAAACTCACGCGGTCCTTTGTGAATTCGCCTAAAAACACTCGAAAGTGACAAGTGACAAGAGCTTTATTTAATAGTCCTGAAGAAAATGATGAAGTGAGGGCTCCCCATCAAGTCGGTGGCTCCTCCCAGGACGAAACCGGGACGTGGTGACTCCGGGCGATGACCCGGGCCCTCTGGACAGCCGTTAGTTGAAGAGTGATTTCCGAACTTCGAGGAGCTTCGTATTCATCTGATTGCGCAGACCGGAGCCCACATTGAATGGGCACAGCCAGAGCATATGATCCAGAGAGCAGGACTCGTGTCCGAATTCAAAGCGGCACTGCGGAAAGTCAGGAAGCAATCTTCTTTTAAGGCGAGAGCCAGGAGCGTAGCCAGAAATTTTTTACAGCGAAAGCTGTTATGAGATCACAACAAGGGTCGTTTCTGCGCCGTAGTTGTCCGCCGCCGCCGCCGGTGTCCGTAACCAATATCACACGAAATAAGAAAAAAACTAAATAAATAAAAAAACACCTGTGACAGAATGGGAATCGAACCCGGGTCCTCTGCGTGGCAGCCCAGCACTCTACCTCTGAGCTACGCCACTGCTTGAAACTGCGGTGCAAACTGACCCTAGGCAGGCTTCATATCGGGTAAGGAATCGCGTTAACGTGTGTTGTAAAGCGTTTTAGAGTAGTAAAGTAAGAACCAGGCGTCACACAATGCGAATTGCGTAACGAGTGGGTCGTTCAATGCTCCAACCCATTACAAAAGCCTGTGGCATAATTCTTCATCGTCGTCAGCCACAGCGTCAACAAAGTGCACATAATTCGTTACAAGAGTGTAACGGGCACCGCGCTTTACTGAAGAATGACGAAGAATGGCATAGTAGACGCTTCCCCACAACACAAAAATTATGTTGATTTATAGCGTAGTGGGTACCATGCAAGTGGGCTTGTAGTAGTTGCCCCAAGAGTGTTTAAAAAAGGGTAAAGGCCGCTCTCCCAGCTTTCGCTGTGGCTGTGCTGCGCCTTCTGCGCACGCCTGGCGGTTTTTTTTGGGGAGGGGGTTCAACCATACTTTATGTATGCTCGTGCGTGCGTTTGTATGTGTGCGTGTATATATTCGCAAGCAAAATTGAAAAATTTCGGGGGGTTTGAACCCCCCAACCCCCCCCTTAGCTACGCCACTGGGGAGAGCCTTTAATGTCTCATGCTCACGTCCGTCCGTCCATCTCTCCGTCCGTGCCCTGGCACGGCGCCAGGTGGCTGCCGGGGTACTCCAACGGACGCCGGTCGCGTCGGAGCGCTACAGCGCTCGCGCTTTGCTTGCGTAGCGTCGCTGTGCCCAGCGTGTCCAATCATGCAAGAAGGTAGACGCGCGCATCGCGTTCCATTCTGACCGACCCCGTCTCAATGGGCTAAGGCGTTCGCTGAACACACTTTGGAATTTATAAAGTGTGTTTCAATTTTTTCCTTCTCATTCGATTGTATTGTTCCTTTCCCCGACTCCCCTGACGCTTTCTGTAAGTCACGTGGTGCTGCAGTGCCTCCATGATTGGCCCACCTTTTATGAAGAAACGATATCATGTGATACCATGATGATGTGACGTGATGTTGTGTAACGTCACGATGACGTCAGAAAATTTCCGATGACGATGGTATGATTTATCACGTGATTTTTCGGGGTTGTCATGATGTCACATGAAGTCATTTGTTATCAAGTGACTTCTTTCGACCGTTACTTTAGACGCCGACAACATTGACGGTAACTTTTCGTTTTACATGGGGCATCTCAGGCTTTCGCCTTAATAAAGGCAGAACGAAAGTAAGAACGCGTAGTGGTTCTTGGGCGAAAATTGTCAACAGAGGAACAGCCGACGTCATGCGTTAACCAGAGTCCACTCAGTACATGTAACCATGTTGAGGATAAGTCCGCCTCGGTGGATCAGTGGCTAGGGTGCTCGGCTGCTGACCCGAAGGTCGCGGGTTCGATACCGGCCACAGCGGTCGCATTTCGATGGAGGCGGAATGGTAAAGGCCCATGTACTGTGCGATCAGTGCACGTTAAATCACGCCAGATGCTCAAAATTTCCGGAGCCGTCCACTACGGTGTCTTTCATAATCATATCGTGGTTTTGGGACGTAAAACCTCACATATTATTATTATGTTGAGGATATGTTCCACTTCTTTAACTCATCACATCGGCATTACGATTAAGCGAAGTCGCATAGTTCATCCTTTTTTGTTTTGTTTTGTTTTAGTGATATAGCGAATAAATGCTAAGACAATCCACTCCGGGCCGGGCAACAGCATCAACTTGCTCCTAACAAAGCGCAAACGAAGCAATAACCATCTTCAGTCAGGAATCTCCTCGCGCAATAATTAGGGCGTCGGTTTTCCCGGACGACAATAGCTGGAATAACGTGTCACACGAGCCGCGCAGCATCTAACGTAGACCTAAGTAGATTCAGTTAGACGGAACACTTGGCGAGTTAGTTAAGCTCCGTTGTGGCTGCAGAACGGCAGTATAGATCCCGAGCAACCGTTTCTGCAGCAGCCGCACGGAGCTTGGACAACGTGCAAGTTCCGGGTGGGGATCGAATGAAGCCGGACAAAATGCGTTTGTGCTTAAAGCCCGGTTTCGTACGGTGTCTCACTCAGCTTGATGTCGACGGAGTCGTGTCGGCTTTCCGGGAACCCGACGGCTCGGCGTTGGTGTGCCTCCCGTAGAAGATGGTCACTTGAAACCGCGGCAAGGGAGCATCCTAATGCCAGCCGTTTAAAAGGGTATAACTATAGAATAAGAAGAAAAAAAAGAAATCACATTGATTGGAAAGCATAGTTTCGAAATCTTCCAGCTA
>JALIZH010000601.1:0-15298 GCA_030522465.1 Rhipicephalus appendiculatus
AAGCTAACAGGAGAGTTCGGCGGACAATAAAAAGCCTTTGGATATAAACAATGCGAGTTTTTTGGCAGACTGAATAGTTTCTTTAAATTGTGCCTCTTAATTCGCCTTCGAGAAAAAAAGATCTCTCCTCCGAGCTCGGTATCGCTACGGAAAAGGCCGGATATGCAGTGTGCGAGGAGTAAGTATTAAAGTACCGCTATTCCGCATGCAACCGTTCCTTTTTTTTAGAATGAAAGTGATATAAAATAGGGCTGCCTTCGCATGAGAGGATGAGATGGTATTTACGAAACCACGGGGCTTAAGGAATTTGTATGAAGACGCCTCAGTGGCTGCCATTTACTCATTGTGCCGCCAGGTGTCAGCAGCGACTCTATGATACTTAACAATGCCGCGTTTTTGTCATACCCTACGTCACGTACTTTACGTTTGCGTTCACGATTATTCAGCAGTACATCGTTGTGATAAGCGGGGTCGGGAAAATCTGAGCTACACTGTTCCGATTAGAGAGACAGGCGTAGCAGAAAGACCGTAGGTGTTTGTGCAAGCCGAATTGTACGATAACCATAATACGAAAGGTTTCACAGAGAGCCGTCCTGAGGCGTTAACGCTAAACAGGCATGTCTTTTGGTTAAAAGTGTTGTTATCCGCCTCTTCCGGCCTTAATGTCACATGACACACGAAAATCTGCTCAATAAGCTAAACGTTGTTGTTCAGAAAGCGAAATGTTCGAACGCTATCAAATTGTGATAACCTTATGAATTTTTATGATTGTTTTATGTTTGTCACCTTATCTGGAGTTTATAAAAATGAGTTGCTTTTTTTTAAACCGTTGTGTCCCTCTTTGTTAACGTGTAAGGATTGTTATAACGACCTATGGAAGTTCTACAACATGCATTATTGAAATATAGCTAAGGCTTACCTCAATTGAAGTGTTAATTCACAGGGTGAAAATGATAGTAATCTATACGGAACTTAAATTTATAAAAAAAACTATACGATTGTTTCATGAAACTTAATAATCAAAGACTTTATTTCCTGCACTAGAGAAACGACAAAATTTTCAAATTACTTTGCTTATTGATTCTCTAGTTTTGAAAATTAACGCGTACTTGTATTTATACTCTATGCATACTAATCTAATTTAAACTTTAATATACTAATACAATTCCACATTTAAGATGAACTAATCTATACTCTCGGGCTTTTTTATGTTTATGGGCCACCTAATTCATACCTTGTATTTCGGGGTTTTTTACAGAAAAGGAGAACAATGGAGTAGAAAACGTTAGTGGCGTATCTTAACATTAGTCCTGCAATAACTTCACGAACCATAGCAATTGAACCAAAGATAATAAAAGCTTACATATAGCTCAGGACTTGTGCACGAACGGCCGTCTCTAATCCTCTTAAATTTAACGAGAAGCTACAGTCCGCGAAGGCGTCCGTACCTTCGAAATCTTCATAGCGCACAGCCCACCGAAGACTGAGTCGTAGCGACATTGCAGAGCAAGCTTAGCGCGCCGTATGCGAAGAGCTCACTAATCTGTTCAATCAAAGCTTTCTTTACTAATGAGGTACAGAGCACATGCCTGCAACATCCTAGGAAGCGGCTTTCTGGACTACGGGTAGCGCGGCTTCACGACGAGAAACAAGAACGGGCATATTGTCAAAGCATTGGCTTTATGCAACTGAGGCTGGTCTTCAAAACTAGATTTAGACCCGCACAGGTGGCGTCCTTGCCGAGAAACGTATATATATAGGCCCGTGGGAAAACACGTCAATCCGGGTTACTAGTCGAGGTTACCACAACCTTGCTTAATTCGGGCTCGTGCTGAACCTGATAATTCAGCGACAGTGTTTTCATTTCCGTGAGGTGGTCCGTGTCTTTTCCTGACAGTAGTGAAAATGTTGAATGCACTCGGAATAATTGAATCCCAAGTATACGACGCCGAAAGATACCGTGACGGGTTCTTCGACGGTAGCGAGCGCGCAATTAGAAGAACCGCAGTGCTGTGCACTGTGTAAATAACGTTGGGCCGTCCAGGACACCCATTGATGCACTAAATCTCTCTAGTATCCGTAACAGCCAAAGGTTGAATATTCAAACGTAGTATTTCTTCGCCTATTTTTGCTGTATTGACATAAAGAAACTTTACCGTATATTAATCCTGCACTGCTTGCTGGACCAGGCAGCCGTTTATGAGACGGGTGGCATTACACAGAATGCTCCTCACATGTGTTACTGACAAGTTACAATCAGCGGTCAATGAAGCCAACAATCTTTTCGTTGTCGGTATTGTTGGGTTATTAGCGTAAACGGGTTTTGAAATTGTCATTCTTTCGCGCCCCTAATGTGTACCATTTAATTTCATTGTGTCAAACGGCACAACACAAGTTAAATTGACAGAGACGGTAGCGAACACAGTGAAGCACTGTGCCGCTTATCTTGTATTTTCTAGGTTCATGCTAAGTCTCTGGCCATCAGTGAATGCTATATAGCAATCATTCGGATATCCCAAGAATGCTAAGTCACGCCAGTCGTTTTTACTGAGTCACTGTAACAGTTTCTCTTAGTCGCACCATTAAGTATGTTGTGCCCTGCCAATAGTCACGCCAATATAACGTTGAGCACAGATTCCAGTTTCATCTGGCATGTACACGCACGTCGCAGCGCATTAGTTTCACATCTCCCCCTTCAATGTGGGACATGGCTTTCAATATTATTTCGCTCTGCTTTTGCTGTGGTAGGTATACGGCTTCTACGCGTAGCTCCCTCGTGTAGTTTGTCTGATATACATAGTAATAAATAGTATGCCCTAAATAAATAAAGATAGAAATTTATATAGGCATTGCTGCCTATATAAATAAATATTATGTCCTAAAAAGCATTGCTGACATTTAGTGCCTGTGGTTGCCGAGACTGGCCGCTTCAAGCTGCACCTTCCCACTGAGGAAAAAAAAAGTGTGCAACGCGTGCCGCGAGATAGGATGTCATTCCGGCGAAGGACTGGAGAGGAATGAAACTACGGTCATTTATGCTCAGTATTTTGTGATTCAAGATATTAATATAGAGGATGGGGGCCGCATCTTCCTAACATCACTAGGCTCGTTACAATGTGCCTACGAAATTACCAAACTTATCGCACATGGAGAGGTTGAAGTAGGCGAGATACGCGATTAAACCGTAGCGCGCCAAGAAATCCAGTTATACCGTGAGCTGGTTAGGATGTGCCTTCAGTGCAAGCTTGCGAGTCTGCTGATTAGGCACCCAATACTCCGGCGTAATCTGAACTTGTAAGTAGGAAACCGATAACGGGGTTTGGCTAACAAAATGCTCATGTCATGTTATCATCTTTAGTTTTTGAAAAAGCGGTATAGGTGGTTTGAAGTTTCAATTTCTAGTCACCGTTTCTCCAGGACCAATAGTAAAATAGTAATCTTTACCAACCAGCGCCGCGAACGAGGATGTTCTCGCTGAAATAACGAAAAACATAAGCAGAAAGATAACAAGATAAACACTGTAACTGAAATGCACTACCTTGCTTTACCGGGTAAAAATTGTAGAGAGCAAGTTTACTGTGAAATTATCTCCCGTCCTACATGGTAACTACTTTGCCAGAAGTGCATGAGCACGAGTACTTTTAGCAGCTGATCGCGGATTAATTCCACGAGTCATGAAAACTGCTGCTTTCTAATCATGACGTTCTCTGTTATCGTTGTGTTTCTGAAAATAGTGTGACGGCCGTTCTTTTAAACTGACACGATGCGAAGCGCTTAGGTTTTAACTCAGGCTTATGCTGCATATCCGCAAGAAGAAACTCATGCTCTTTAACGTTAATTGATCCTGTCACTGTATAACAGGCTCCATTTATTTACATTTATATGTGTACATAAAATATGCATAGACTCGGCAGCAGTAAAGTGATTTAATGTTTATGGCGAAGAAGAGCAAGCCAGGAGCACAAATGATGAGGAAAGCAGAGCTTAGCTTCAGCAGTTTTGTATCGTAGGGTATATAGTTAAGAAATAACCCAACATATTTTTCCTAAAAAAACACATACACAGTGCCCCGCTTTTCATCGCTGTCTCATAAAAAGAGCGCTGTCACCGCAGATCAAAGCAACGCAAAGTGTGGCAATGTAATTTATGACGTATGAAGGGCTTCGCTGAGCATTCACTGGGACTGACTTGATAAAAGCATTTCTTTTTCTTCTGTGTAAAACTTTCAGGATTCAGGGCCCCATTTCTGTCTTCACAGCGCCATTTTAAAACCTAATACCATTTCACATTTAGTTAAATTGTTTATGGATATATTTCTTAATTTACTTTTATACAAGTACCTGTAGGGCCCCGGGCCGGGAAAATACTGCAGGAGGGACAACTCGACAATAAAAGAAACATATACACAGAACAAAACGTATGTGCGCACACATTAAGTATATATAAAAATATGATATACTTACATAGCAAAGTTATGCTTACTTCAGCAAATTTACGTTTACATTGCAAGTTATGTTTACTTCAGCTATTACAAAGGTTTAATCTTGATCATTGACGTTAGTCGTCGGGATGGATATGTGCCACCAGACGTCAACGTGTAAGTGCGTCCACATCGAAAGGTGCTATAGCCACCGAACGCCAGCGTACATTGTGCAAGCTCATTTTTTAATAAACAGTGAACACTGTACTACTTTTGTAAATACACGTTGCACTTTTCTTTTGTAGTGATTCCAGTGAGAGAGGGATCAACCTTCTTTTTTAGCTACAGGAATATCAGAAAATCCTCACAGATTCTCCTCAATTCCGTGACACATACGTTCTTGATCCTATCAAAGACGACGTTCTACGCAAGGCCTCAAAGGCGAGGTCTTCGGAAGTGTTTCGCGAGGTCGTCAGATCAGCGGGATGAGTTACGACGGAGAGGAACGGGATGTTCTCGCACATTAGTGGTAGGAAAGTCTTGTTTGTTTTTATGTCTATATTAAAGTCACCCACAACTAACAATGGTGTGGTTCGATCTGCGGTTAACGCGAGGCGCAGGAAATGCACGATGTCTTTGGTAAGTGAGTTGGGCGAGAAGTACACAGCCACTACCAGCAAGCCGTTGTCCAACTTTGAGCCGCATAGTTCACCAACTTCATCTAAGGTACCAAATGTTTCGATGGGTACTGCAGACATACCCGTGCGCAAGTAGATAGCCACTCCCGCCTCTCTGTTGTGGTCTCTGCGAGCGCCAGAACGGTACTGGTAGTCTACGTCTTCGAGGGGTTGTTTGGGATCCATTCAGGTTTAAGCAAGGCAAAGTACCGAGGCTTGCCGAAGAATGGAATCGCGATGTATGACCTTGGCATGTGCGGCCAGGGAGAGAACATCGAGTAAGGAGACCGACAAAAAGTGTGGCTGCTCAATCACGGCGTAGCACTTAGCAGTGTGCGTTTCGAGTTTGTGAGACTGCAGCCGACGAAACTCATCGGCTAGCGTTCAGTGCGGACCGGGTTTCCCGTGGTAGAATTTTAAGTCCTTGCATACATTGGGGAGATAGAGCCTGTTGATGTCCTTTGCGTGACTCAGTGCTTCGTATACCAGTCTTCTTCTTTGCTTTTCCAATCCATGTGGCACATCGTTTTCGCTTGACACTCGCACCTGCTGTGCACGGTAGTGGTGCTTGCACAATCCCTGTGGCGCGCACTCGTTCATTTGGTTACGCCACCGACGTTGACGCTGCTTTACGGAGGAACGGGGGTCTAAGAGCTGCGCTCTAAAAGAAAAAAGCGCAGCTTGCCCTCAGTCGCACAAGGCTGGGTCGCATCAGAACTGGTGGGCACCTAGCTGGTACTGGCTTGGATTAACTTTTACCGCCTCACCTGTCTCTTTCCCACCCTATGCTATACCATACTATACATGGCTATGCTTCCCTCTTTTTCCCATCCTTTGTGTGCCTGTTTCATAGGGTTTCATAGTACGCCCCGTTTCATAGGGGCTCCCTAGTAAGGACGTGGAGGTCGCCTTACCGACGCGTCGTGGACCTTCTGGACAGCCTCGGTTTGATGTATGAGCAGCCCGTCTGAGAAGCATTGATGACTTCCCTGTAATGAGTGGCGTCTACAGAACGTGTCTAAAATCGCAGCGATCTTTAAAATCCAGACAAGCTGCTGAGATGGCCGAGTAATGACTGCAAGTGGAGAGGCTAGGGTATGTTCCCGTCCGCAGCATCCGAAGGGAGATTGCAGGCGGCCTAGACAAATTCTAGTGTGGGATTGGAAGAGTCCTACGGCTCCTGTGATAGTGTTTTGTGTCTCCCAGCCTGTGCCTTGATTTGAAAAAAAGGAATTTCATGATTACCGTGTCAAGGAACGTAGGAAAAAACCCGAGAGAAAGGAAAGGCAGGAATGTTGACCAGTCAAGAAGGACTGGTCAATATAAAGTCAGACACCTCACAGTCCTGATACGCCCTTAGTCTACAACCACCGGTGCAACTGTGATGTCTTTAAAAAGTTGGGCACTGCCTTCGTCGCCTTCACTCTTCTTAGCAGAACAAAGGCACTTTGACCCTATCTATCTATCTATCTATCTATCTATCTATCTATCTATCTATCTATCTATCTATCTATCTATCTATCTATCTATCTATCTATCTATCTATCTATCTATCTATCTATCTGTCTGTCTGTCTGTCTGTCTGTCTGTCTGTCTGTCTGTCTGTCTGTCTGTCTGTCTGTCTGTCTGTCTGTCTGTCTGTCTGTCTGTCTGTCTGTCTGTCTGTCTACGTCTAGACTCTCTCATGGTCGTCTCCTTAACTTGGCACATACGAAAATGGGAAAAGGAGGTTATGAGTGCATGACGAATACGATATACGATGAGCAGATCGTGTCACAAATAAATGGACATGGCTGACGCGTAAGTCATTACATCCATTCCCTCAGTCACGCGTGGGGCGTACCCGCTTACCATGGCCCTTAAAGCAGGGGTATGTACCACACGTAATGTACAGTCACGAACTCGGGAACACGGAGAGAAGACTCTGGAAACATTAATGCGACAGCACTACGTAACCTGTGTGGAGCGTTGCCAGAGAACATTCAGATGGACGCAAATAATGAAGAACACAGCTCGAGCTGGAATTGAACGCAGGAATTCTGTGTTGCAGTGGAATATTCTACCACAGTGCCATGACAGTTCTTCAAACTTCGCCGGGAAACGACACTGTGCCGGCATCATGTCGGGGCAACATCGATCGTGCTTGACGTGTTGGCTACCGCTTTCACAAGAGTGTAATAAAAAATTGGCCGCGTATTTGCGTACTTCACTGCAAATTTCGTCGAAAGACAATAATCTTCTGCCGGTCGTACTATTATGTTTTGCCTTGCCTCAGACAGCGCCTCCTCTACGTTGAATCGGCCGCATCTGGCTGGCATTGATAATATAGAGGAGGCGCTGCGTGAGATATGGGCGCCATCTGGCAGTAGCATCGACAAATACGAGCTTGTGCAGAACCCAGGGCCCCTGCCAGGCTCTTTCGTGCATAGCGTCGCATTTTCATCTCAGCCTAAGAAACACTATAGTCTTTAAAATTACGTATCTATGTATTTTCTAATAAAGAAACACAGCATCTAATACTAACGTATTGATGCTGCGCCTCAAGTAATGCGTAACATTTGCTTTTTGATCGACAATGACTCACAAGTATGAACGCAGCCGCTTGTGCAAGATGAATGGGCGTTCAGAAAGTGGTTAAACTTTGGCCAGGTGGTTGAATCGAGGAACAGACAGACAGACTAAAATTTCTGCGATGAAGTATCCCAAGAAAGACTATCGTCTTCAAAAGATTTGGCAGATCTCGAGTACCATGGGAATCGATGTTACGCGAAGCATGCGATGGCAAGGTCACTGGGTTGTAATTTTTTTTTATTGAGCGAAACGTTACTAAATGACGCTAAAGGTATGTACAAATTTTGTACGCACAGACATATGCTGAACAGTCACATATCCTTCATATAATCAGTTGTTTACAGTTGCTTAACGATGCCAACAGAAACATGGGTATTACCAACACCAGACGCGGTAAGCTGATATGTAGCAATTGTGCTTGCGAGGATGGTAGCCCTGGATAATGCTTCGTGGACCAACTACAGTCCATGGAGCTGAAGTGTACAATTGACTTTAACCCGCCATGACGCCGGCCTCATAGGAGTCCAGTGGGCTTGGCAGCAGCGCCAGCAACGCTTCGATGGCCAACGCTTACCCGCCCCGCCTGTTTCTCGTGAAGATGCTCAACATGGCCTATCTCCTGGCCTGTTTTGCTGGTCAACCGTGTGCTGCCAGCAAAAGTGTGGTGCTGCCGTCCTTGGAAATGCCACGCAGCGTCGACAGTCCCGCCACGAACCAGGTCACTTCACAGTTCCCGGATTCCGCACCCTTCAAGAGGCATCAGGACAACGCGACGAGCGCAATCGAGCCGCCTTATCAACTTTTTGCGCACCGTCCACCAGCCCGTGGCACCCAGCTGATCCTGACGTCACCGACCAGAGCTAAAAAGTCTTGCATCGACCGCGCGCGCACCAGTGGGCTTGGCAGCAGCGCCAGCAACGCTTCGATGGCCAACGCTTACCCGCCCCGCCTGTTTCTCGTGAAGATGCTCAACATGGCCTATCTCCTGGCCTGTTTTGCTGGTCAACCGTGTGCTGCCGGCGAAAGTGTGGTGCTGCCGTCCTTGGAAATGCCACGCAGCGTCGACAGTCCCGCCAAGAACCAGGTCACTTCACAGTTCCCGGATTCCGCACTCTTCAAGAGGCATCAGGACAACGCGACGAGCGCAATCGAGCCGCCTTATCAACTTTTTGCGCACCGTCCACCAGCCCGTGGCACGCAGCTGATCCTGACGTCACCGACCAGAGCTAAAAAGTCTTGCATCGACCGCGCGCGCACCAGTGGGCTTGGCAGCAACTCTTCGACGGCCGACGCTTACCCGCCCCGCCTGTTTCTTGTGCAGGTAAACAATCGCTATTCCTTGTATGCATCGCGTACTCGTTATATGGCATTGATTGTGCTGCCAAGCCCCACTTGTTGTGCAAAAATTGCCTATGACTGTGTGTCGGTTGTCTTCGAATTATTGCTTTTATGTGGCGACATTGAGGAAAATCCTGGTCCCCCTACCCGTTCGTCTGCTTCGGAAGCAACCTCCGATATTTTGCAAGCTTTGCAAGATCTCCAATCAGGTCAAGCTGCGCTTTTAACCGAGGTGAAGTCTCTCCGTACCAAATTGGCACAAAATGACAAAACTCTCGTAACTATAACTGAAAGACTAGGAAAAATTGAGACAGACTGCGCGTCCCTCCTTTCCCTTAAAAGCGATATTAAAGAAGTACAGGCAATCGCGACACAGAACTCGCGTGAAATTGCCACTCTTACCGCTAGAGTAGACGATTCTGAAGATCGCGCCCGCAGATCCAATCTTGTATTCTTTGGTCTGAAGGGCAGCGCTAATGAAACATGGGCCCAGTCAGAACAATTAGCAATTGACATATGCAGTGAAAACCTTAGCGTTCCGATAACACCAAAATACATTGAAAGGGCTCACAGAATAGGCCGTTTCAACCCTGCCAAGGCCAGACCCGTAATCGTACGCTTTGCAAATTGGAAAGACAAAGATCGTGTACTGTCATGCGCCAAGAACCTTAGAGGGTCACAATACAGCATCAGCGAAGATTTCTCACCGAGCACACGCCTCGCACGAAAAAAATTGGCCGAGTTTGCCAAAGCAAAAAATAAGCCGATAAAACTTCGTTACAACAAGCTAGTCATCGATGGTGTCACGTATGTGTACGACGAAATCTCGGAAAGCGTCATCCCACGGCCATCGTAGCTAACCCAGAGTTCACGTCACGATCTGCGGTGCTCCGAGCACATTTCGGAATCACGGGCGCCGTGCACTCCCTTACGTTCTCCTGCTAACACTTTTCCCGTTCAACTCATTTACACCAATACAAGAAGTCTCATACCTAAACGAGACCAAATACTACACCTAATAGAAACTACCGAATGTGATTTCGTGGTACTAACCGAAACTTGGTTGAATGAGTCGATCTCTGATACTGAGTTAGCACTCTATTTCCCTGGTTTTGATGTCTTTCGTTGCGATCGTATTGGTAAGCGGGGCGGCGGTGTGCTCATAGCCGCTCACAGCAGGTTGTTATGCAACGTTATAGAAATTTCCAGTAGTTTAGAAGTTCTTTTTGTATCCTGCAAAGCACTTTATCCCCCCCCGCCATTCTCGGTGTGTGCTACCGCCCACCTGACGCAGACCGGTCGTTTGTTGCTGAATATCATGACGTTTTGAATTCTTTGTGGCTCTCATCCCAATGTTCCAATCATGCTTCTTGGAGACTTCAACTTTCCCGGAATAACCTGGTCTGATTTGTCGTTAACTTTGTCCAAATGTAGCGCGGAAAGTGATTTCGTTAATTCCTGCCTAACATTCGGACTTTCACAACTCATTTGCACCCCTACGCGAGAAACTGATCACTCATCTAGTATCCTCGACCTTTTGCTGACATCGCACCCAGAAACTGTTTTAGATGTGAAGCATCTTATGGCGAAGCTTAATCCGGTGGTGGTGTGCGGCGTGACCACCCTTACTGCGCATGCGCAAACCCTTTCAAAAAAAATAAAAATAAAAACCTCCTCTCCCCCCCTCTCTCTCTCCTCTAGGCATCCCTCCCCGCGGCAACCACACCCTCACTGCGCATGCGCCTTCCCTCCTCTCTCCTTCTACGCTCCCCCCTCTCTCCTCTAGGCATCCCAGCCCACGGCGTCCACACTCCCCACTGCGCATGCGCGTGCCCCCTCTCTCTCCTACGTTCTCCCCTCTAGGCATCCCTGCCCGCGGCGCCCACACTCCCACTGCGCATACGCGTCCCCCCTCTCTCTCCTCTCCTACGCTCCCCCCGCCCTCTCTCGCCTCGCGGGGCCGACGCAGGCAGCGTCTGCTAGCGAGTTTCTTGGTTGACAAAACCGACTGCTCGCGCTGCACAACCGTTCACTGGCCACCCCGTATATATGGCAATGGATCTTGACCTCCATGCTGGTGCCGGTGGGAGATTTCTCCTGTGCGTTGTTGAACAATAAAAATTTTCGCAGCGTGCGCGTTAACTAAAAGCGGACTGCGGGTCTCTGTGTCCAGTCGGAGTCTTCTGTCTCTCATTGCCCATTAGCAGCGATTGGCATGTTCCAGTAGAAAACACCGCTCCATCACTGCGTGCTTTGCGCCTCCCCAGTTTTCTCTCCTGCGCAACGCTCCGATGAGCGCCAGCGTCAACGCCGCCGCCAGTGTAAGCGTTAGCGCCCGCTGCTTCACATCTACACATGGTTCCCTTTAGCGGGAGATGGTGTAATTTTTTATCTGTCTCGTATTTGGCTGGACTAAGTGACCACGCAATAATAAATGCCACACTACAGTTTCACTCTCCAAGATCAAAAAGCGTAAAGAAAAAACTAACACTTTACGATAAGGGCAACTACGTGGCCATTAACGAGGAACTTGCAGCCTTCTACAGCTGGTTTTGTGAAGACTTTTCACAACGCCCAGTCGAAACAAACTGGTGTCTCTTCAAAAACAAAGTACATCATCTCATTCGTACATACATCCCCACTGTAACGGTAACAGAGCGACCACAGACACCATGGTTTAGTGTGGCACTAAAGCGCCTAAAAAACAAAAAGAAGCGGCATTACCGGTCGGCTAAGTTATTAAACACAGTACATGCGTGGGAAAAGTACCGCGCCACCGAAAAACTGTTCGATTCACTTGCCGCAAAATCTAAACGCAACTTCTTTGCTTCAACGTTACCGAACATGCTAAACACTAACCCCAAGCAGTTCTGGAAATTTATAAACCCAAGCGCATCTAAAACTTTATCACTGTGTGACGAAAATAATCAACCCATTCCACTACATGACACTGCACGTGTGTTGAACACCATTTTTTTGCTCGGTCTTTACCGAAGAGCCTGATAGCGAATTGCCCTACTTATGGGGAATATCCGGCAATGCAGGAAATCACCTTTGAGGCTGCTGGTATCGCTGCCTTAATCGAAAGCCTAAAGATGACATCATCAGCTGGCATAGACGGGATCAACACCAAAATACTAAAAAGTACAAAGCAAATCACCAGTGTCATTCTCTCTTGCATATTTCAGCAATCACTTTCCACTAGTACCCTACCACAGGACTGGAAGGTGGGAAAGGTCATCCCAGTGCCCAAAAAAGGTAACCCAGCGTCACCGAGAAACTATCGTCCCATCTCACTAACGAGTGTGTGTTCGAAGTTAATGGAGCACATTCTTCATTCACATATTGCGAAGTTTCTTAGCTCTGTTAATTTCTTTCATCCAAGTCAGCATGGCTTCCAGAAGGGTCTTTCCTGTGACACTCAACTGGCTCTCTTCATTAACGACATCAGTTCTAGCCTTGATACTAACACCCCCGTTGACGCGCTATTTTTTGGACTTTGAAAAAGCTTTCGATAAGGTACCCCGTAACCGCCTATTCTTAAAACTGTCTCGCCTAAACCTTCATTATCTTGTTTTAAACTGGATTCGTGATTTCTTATGTAATCGCCAGCAATTTGTCTACGTCAACGAACACTCGTCTTCCCTTGCACCCGTTACATCCGGTGTTCCTCAGGGCACAGTCCTCGGGCCCCTGCTCTTTCTCATATACATTAACGATCTTCCAACTAACATTTCTTCCGGGATTCGACTGTTTGCAGACGATTGCGTACTATACCGCCCTATTAACAGTAATAACGATGTTTTATCCTTACAATCTGACCTCATTCAAATCGAAGATTGGTGCCGCAAGTGGCTCATGTCATTAAACGCATCAAAAACCTCCCTTCTCACTTTTCATCGAAAGAAGTCATACCCTGCTCGCGATTATATAATATGTGGCTCTTCAATATCGGCTGTTAACACCTACAAGTATTTAGGAATTAATCTCACTTCTGACCTATCATGGCACACCCACATAATCAGCATAACAAATTCTGCTAATCGCGTTCTTGGTTTCCTGCGACGTAATATCCGATTAGCACCCCCTAAGTCAAACTTCTAACCTTCTGCTCCTTAGTGAGACCGAAGCTCGAATATGCATGTGCCCTGTGGGACCCACACCAACATAACCACATTACCATGCTTGAATCAGTACAAAGCCGCGCCGTTCGTTTCATTTTTTCGGATTATTCCTACAACTCTAGCTCATCGAAACTCAAATCCCAAGCCAGCCTTCCCAGCCTTGTATCACGCCGTCGAGTCGCCCGCCTTTCTCTCTTTCACAAGTTCTTTCACAAGTCACCCCAAGCCGATCTCATTGTTCCCGCACATCGCCACTCAAGCCGGACCAACCACGAGAAGACCGTATACCTTCCTCAAGCTCACACTGTCTCGCATGCCTCCTCATTCTTCAACCTGACATCAAGGGACTGGAATGGCCTTCCCACCGAGGCAGTACTTCAATCTCACCTAGCCATCTTCAAACACATCATAGAAGAACTGATTTTGTAGATATGCCCACCCCCTCATGTAAAACCCTTTCCTTTAGGGGCCGTTGAGGTATTATAAATAAATAAATAAATAAATATGTAATGTTTATAAAATTAGATAGCCAGCACTGCAACCACAATTTACGTCTCACCAATATTATGCCTGCATATGGTAGGGTCTTTTTACAAAGAAGTTTCGAGACCTGGCGTGGCTCTGTGGTAGCATACTTGATTGCCACGCAGATTGTTGGCGTTCGATTCCTGCTGAGACCCTGATATTTATTATTTGCATTCGTCCGGTCAACGCTGCTGACGTCAGTTTTTCTTAACGCCCTCGCATTGAAATGACTAATGTCTGTCCTCGCCGTTCCTGGGTAGATATAAATTGTTAAACACCTGTGGCGCATACCCGCATACCGCGGCCCATGGTATACGGGTATGTGCCACACGTGTCGGCAGAAATGGGTTTGACGACGAACGCGGCAGGATTTTCACGTTATTCATGTCATGACCAGCCAGACATATTCGTCAATACCTTTTACCTTCCCATACAAATTTTGGTCTAGCCCAAGTTAAGGAGGTGATCACGAGAGCACCCAGACGTAGGCGGCTAGATAGATAGATAGAAACGCAAAAGTGCTTACAGTACGCAAAGAAATGCTTCGCATTCAAAAACCGCCAGGCCTGCGCGGAACGCTCAGCACAGTCCCAGCGAAAGCAGGAAGAGCAGCTTTTCCAGAGCCCTTTTTTAACACTCTTGGGGCAACTATTACAAGAGCACTTGCATGGTACCCACTACGCCATAAATCATCATAATTTTTTGTGTAGTGGGCAAGCGTCTACTATGCCATTATTCGTCATTCTTCGGAAAAGCGTGGTACCCGCTACATACTTGTAACGCATTATGAGTACTTTGTTGATGCTGCGGCTGACGACGATGAAGAATTATGCCTGAGGCTTTAGTAATGGGTTGGAGAATTGAACGACCCACTCGTTACGCAATTCGCATTGTGTGACGCCTGGTTGTTACATTACTGTTCTAAAACGCTTTACAACACACGTTAACGCCATTATTTACCCGACATGAAGCCTGCATAGGGTCAGTTTGCATCGCCGTTTCAAGCAAAACCTGATGTACGCTTGTAGAGGCGCCCTTGAGTATTTTGTTCGCTGGGATGTATATTACGCACATCTGTAATAAATACCATGAAAGAAAAAAAAAGAAAAAAAAGCAGTGGCGTAGCTCAGTGATAGTGTGCTGGGCTGCCACGCAGAGGATCCGGGTTCGATTCCCATTCTGTCATAGGTGTGTTTTATTTATTTAATTTTTTTCTTATTTCGTGCGATATTGGTTACGGACACCGGCGGCGGCGGCGGACAACTACGGCGCAAAAACGACCCTTGTTGTGATCTCATGACAGCTTTCGCTGTAAAATGACATGCGTACTGCTATGACTCCGCAAGCTATAGTCAACCGTTGCTCAGTCCAAGAAAAATACGCCGACGACAACTACTTATGATATGCACATCATCGCACCCAAGCGTGCACTGCATTTCGATAAAGCAAGTCTATGCTCTAACGTGAGGGCCGACGTAACCTCGGACTGTAAGCTACCTTTTGGGCAGCAGTGTAGTCGATGCGTTGCGCACAACTAATCAAAGTTCAGAGGGACGTCGATCTACTTAGCAACGGTTATCTCAAAAAAAAAAAATGCGCCCTAGGCTGCCGATTCTTGCTTACTGCTTTTCATGACATCGACT
>JALIZH010000602.1:0-30039 GCA_030522465.1 Rhipicephalus appendiculatus
CATCGAGTGGACGTCAGTGGACACCGTCGTAACTGCGACTCAACGAACAGAGCGTAGATGTTGTGGTGGACATCTTTCAGACTGTCGCACGCTTTTTATGCGATTTCGGTGGAGGCGAAATGGTAGAGGCTAGTGTAGTGTGCGTTGTCAGTGCACGTTAAATAACACCAGATGGTCAAAATTTCCGGAGCCCTCGACTACGGCGTCTCTCATAATCATATCGTAGTTTGGGACGTAAAACCCGAGATATTATTATTATTATTATTTTTATGTGATTGAAAGAGTGACACCGAATTGAGATGACACCATCCAATTACCGAGTGTGCTGTCAACGCCTAGCCGGGCTCTAATTGACAAGTCCCACATCATTACGTGAAGATTAAACGTGCCTCAATGTCACCGTGCTCCTTTGAAGTTACACGTGCATAAAGTAACAGGAAACAACGTAAGGAATATACATCAATCTGAAACAGTGCGCTAAGCTTATACGCTTCACACGTTATTTACTTTTGTGTGCTTGTCTGCACCTAATACTCGCATTTGTTCCTTTATTGTCTGAAACTTCGTTAACTTTATTAAAATTAGCGGAATGACGGTTTTTTATTTATATATATATATATATATATATATATATATATTAATGAGAACTAACAGACAAAGATGCCAAGGAAAGTATAGGGGAAGCTATTAGAAGTAATTGTAATGTAAATGTGAAGAAATGAAAGTGGACGAAAAGATAACTTGCCACCGGCAGGAATCCGAACCTGCGACCTTCGAATAACGCGTCCGATGCTCTACCACTGAGCTACGGTGGCGGTCATCTCCCCGTCCACTTTATGGCGTATATATGTGTACTTATATATATATATATATATATATATATATATATATATATATATATATATATATATATATATATATATATATATATTTTTTTTTTTTTTTACGGAATGGTCCACTTTTCATTTATGACAGCATATAGCAAAACCGAAATGCAGGCAGGTGTGTGGGGCGTGATGACGCTCGGTCATCACGCTCCACACAGCTGCCTTAGGCACGAGAAAACGGCAAGGGAAAAAATTGGCCGCGTATCTGCGGGATTCGCGGCAAATGTCGTCGAAAGACGATAGCCTTCTGCCGGCCGTACTACTATGTTTTACCTTGCCTCAGACAGCGCCTCCTCTAAGTTGAATCGGCCGCATCTGGCTGGCATTGATAAAATAGAGGAGGCGCTGCGTGAGATATGGACGCCATCTGGCAGTGGCGTCGGGAAACATGAGCTTGTGCAGAACCCAGGGCCACTGCCAAGCTTTTTCGGGCATAGCGTCGCATTTTCAGCGCAGGCCAAGAAACACTAGGGTCTTTAGAATTACGTATCTATGTATTTTCTATAAAGGAACACACCACCTAATACTTACGTATTGATGTTGCGCCTCAGATATGCGTAATATTTGCTTTTTTGATCGACAATGTTCACAATTATGAACGCAGCCACCAGTTCGAGATGGCCGGGCGTTCAGCAAGAGCTTAAACTTTGGCCGTATGGCTGAATCGTGTGACAGACAGACAGATAAAAATTTCTGCGTTGAAGTATCCCAAGAAAGACTATCGTCTTTAAAAGAAACGTACGGAGAATACCTATTATAAGCACATATGTCGCAAGTATATCAGGCACAGCCTTGAAAGGCAAGACTGTTTGAGATGAGTACTCACTCAATAAATCGCGTGTGTAGCACTGAGCTTGTATGTGCGAATCATTAATTAGCTGGCTGCGTTAAAACGACACATTTCGAACTTACAACAGAAACGACCACACATCTTTGCCCATGTTTATAATAACAAAAAGGGGTAGCCTTCTCCAAGAAATAATGAGAACTTCCTTATTATATTTCAATAACAAAGATGACAACAATACTCATACGTACAATCTAAACGCTCTTAGAAGAAGCACCATCCAGCGTAATTTTAGCCTCATTAATAAGTCATGAAGCGCGTGTATGAAGTTCTTCCTTTGATAGCTTCAGGCCTTAAATTCGCCTGATAAATGCCATGCGTGAAGAGCGACTGGTAGCTCGAACAAGGAGTGTCGATGAAGCCGACACCAGGATAATCGTTTACGTCAGCACAGTAGCTGCTTCTCCTTAGCAACGCTTTTATGTACGCCGTTGCAGTTCTCCCCTATATCTCCTATGGTTAAGGAGGGCTAGAGTAAGCTCGTGCTCAAAGAAACTCGCAGGGATAAATAAAGGAGATGCGCAAAGAGGGCGAGATGGTGAAACAAATAAAAAAAAAAAAACAGCCCGCAGGTTTCCTTATGCCACAGAGTTTCCTAAATTTAACTAGAGGGGACTCTGGCGCTGCGATCGTTCAGCCTCCATGGAAATGATGGGTAGCATACAAAATTGCCTAGTCTTCGTGCTTCCGGCTTCGAGCGCACTTGTGGCTTCGTTTATTGTTGCGTTTTCGTTCTGTTTCGGATAAAATAATGAACCGTTGTGAACTTCGTGAGCGTATTTGAATTCGTGAGCCTAAAAAAGGTCAAGGTGGTGAAGCATAACTGCTAAACCTTTTTTGAACTTCGTAAAGCGGCAAAGCGAATTCAGGCCACACGCAGCCAAAAGAACGAAGACTAGGCAAGACTAGCACATTTGTGTACTACCCATCATTCCCATGCTGGCCGAAGCGCCGTGTGTTGCAGCTCCCATAGACACTAGCGCCAGAGTTCCCTGTAGTGTATTTATAGGAAACTCTATGCCTTATGCATCCGCCTAAGATGACACGAAGGCGAGAGCCAAGCCTTTTTTTTTTCTTTTTCTCAGTCGATGTATTGATCTTTACCCACCGCCCTCCGAGGGCTTTCTCCTCCTAACGTCGTTTGTCACTGGCCTCCAAGATGGGAGACATTCATTGCAAGCCGTCTGCACCTTATTTGATTTTGCACTGCCTCCGTGACCAGCCCACCTTTGACCAAGTGATGATGTCATGTGAAGGCATGAGCATGTGACGTAACACTAGGTGACCTTTCTGGCAATCTGTAACGTCATCGCGTGATGATTTTCGGCCTGAATCATTTTGACACCGAGGCCACGGGACGCGGACACCGGCAATGTATTATCGTGCTTGATGAATGTATCTAAGAATGCCCAATCAATATGGAGTTGAATTGTATGCTGTCGGTGGAGCATTGCCATATTGAGGCGGCGTCAGGAAAATAATACCGCTTGTGGAGGTACTGAAAACGTAGCAGATGAAAATTGATTGCTCTCAGTTCCGTAAGTTTTCTCTGCTGTTTTATGAGCTGTTTTTTTTTTTCGTATTGCGCAACACACAATAGCAACACTTTCTTAAGAAGCGCCGCCTTCTTTTTGGTGAGCATGCTACTTTCCAAAGCAACTCTTTTAAAAATGCACGTATACGAAAATGGGTGCTTTGAGCCCATTTCATTGCGAAGAAATCGTCTATTTTCCATCGGAGCATCGCATATGGGTCAAAGGCAGTCCTTCGAGACCTCCTTCAAATGACTTTATATAGGGAAGCCACTGAAAAGGACGCAGCATTTGGTAGCTGCTACGAGTACGGAAACTTGTTTTGCAAAAGCAAACGGCCAAAAATTGCAGTCGTCTACTCTGTTACGTTGCTCTTTGCAAGAACGTTATCGGAAATAAGCCGACAAAGACGCAGTAAGTGGAATCGCATTAGCGGTATTATCAAAGGCAGTTTATCTCCAGGGAGGACATGCGTCTTCCATTAGAACAGCAGTTCCAGCTTCCGCGAGCTACTTAGCATATAATGTTCAAACGATGAAATTCATTTTGCTCTCGAGTTTCATCCCTTCGCGAACTAAGAGGAGGAGAAAGAGGAAAGGAAATAACTTTTTCATATAGAAAAAACAAATACACATTGACTGGTGCTCGTTTTCCCAGTTGACCGGCCAACGTGCATGGGCAGCATTGTGAACACTCCCAGCGGGGAACACACGCTAAACAACGCGCTGGTGATCAGAAGGTCGTTTAGTTATGCGCACGTAAAAACAAAAGGCATTGTCTTGCGAGCCAGGTGCAATGCAGTCGAATCATTTGCACGCTTTTGCCCTTCCGCTCTATACATTCGTTTAGAAACACAACGTTTACTTTTGTCCGCCGCGATGGAGCAGTAGTTATGGTGCTCGAATACCGACTCTAAGGTCGAGGGTTCGATCCCTGCCACGGCGGTCGCATGTTGATGGAGGCTAAATGCGGTTCTGCGCAGGCCTGGCGGTCTTTTCCGGAGCCCTTCTCAACGGCGTCTCTGATAATTATATCGCGATTTTCGAACGTAGAACCTCTACATTATTATTAGCATTCACTTTATTCCACCTTAATAAGTCAAAGCTATGTGACAACTTACAATCGTGGACATTATAAAAGGGAACATGGGAGTTATCTTGGGAAGGCCATAATGGCTAAAGACGATTGTCGAACATAACATTGTAAATAAGACTAAACGTACATGCGGAAAAGTACGCGCGGCAGCAAAAGTTTACGGCTCGTGGGGTCAACTGCAAATGCGAATTAATGTCCTGTTTGTGACTGACGCTTCTAATATACCGGATAAGTGTACAGATCACAGGAATTGCTGGAAGCTAGAACATTTATTTCGACCCTGTGTTCGCAGACAAAGCGGGAATACAGTTTTCTCGAAACTTTCGCGTCTTGGAAAAATTTTCCGGAGGTTTCAGGTGTTGCAAACTACTGCACAAAATATTTGATTGGTCATCAGCGAAAATCATTGCCTTTAAAATTGAGCATGGTGCACCTTGTGTAGTTTTTTTTTTCGTTAAAGAAGGACCTGATTCGCCCAGAAGATTGCTAAAATACGAGCAGTCGGTTTTTTCAACCAAGAAACTCGCTAGCAGACGCTGCCGGCGTCGGCGTCGCGAGGCGAGAGAGGAGGGGGGTGCGTAGGAGAGGAGAGAGAGGGGGGGACGCGCATGCGCAGTGGGAGTGTGGACGCCGTGGGCAGGTATGCCTAGAGGAGATAGGGGGGAGCGTAGGAGAGGAGAGAGAGGGGGGGGACGCGCATGCGCAGTGAGAGTGTGGACGCCGCGGGCAGGTATGCCTATAGGAGAGAGGGGGGGAGCGTAGGAGAGGAGAGAGAGGGGGGGACGCGCATGCGCAGTGGGGAGTGTGGACGCCGCGGGCAGGTATGCCTAGAGGAGAGAGGGGGGAGCGTAGGAGAGGAGAGAGAGGGGGGGACACGCATGCGCAGTGGGAGTGTGGACGCCGCGGGCAGGTATGCCTAGAGGAGAGAGGGGGGAGCGTAGGAGAGGAGAGAGAGGGGCGACGCGCATGCGCAGTGGGAGTGTGGACGCCGAGGGCAGGTATGCCTATAGGAGAGAGGGGGGAGCGTAGGAGAGGAGAGAGAGGGGGGGGACGCGCATGCGCAGTGGGAGTGTGGACGCCGCGGGCAGGTATGCCTAGAGGAGAGAGGGGGGAGCGTAGGAGAGGGGAGAGGGGGGGGGACGCGCATGCGCAGTGGGAGTGTGGACGCCGCGGGCAGGGATGCCTAGAGGAGAGAGGGGGGAGCGTAGGAGAGGGGAGAGGGGGACGCGCATGCGCAGTGGGAGTGTGGACGCCGCGGGCAGGTATGCCTTTAGGAGAGAGGGGCAGCGTAGGAGAGGAGAGAGAGGGGGGGACGCACATGCGCAGTGGGAGTGTGGACGCCGCGGGCAGGTATGCCTAGAGGAGAGAGGGGGGAGCGTAGGAGAGGAGAGAGAGGGGGGACGCGCATGCGCAGTGGGAGTGTGGACGCCGCGAGCAGTTATGCCTATAGGAGAGAGGGGGGAGCGTAGGAGAGGAGAGAGAGGGGGGGACGCGCATGCGCAGTGGGAGTGTGGACGTCGCGGGCATGTATGCCTAGAGGAGAGAGGGGGGGAGCGCAAGAGGGGAGAGAGGAGGGGAGGCGCATGCGCAGTGAGGGTGTGGTTGCGGCGGGGAGGGATGCCTAGAGGAGAGAGAGGGGAGAGGAGGTTTTTTATTTTTATTTTTTTTGAAAGGGTTTGCGCATGCGCAGTAAGGGTGGTCACGCCGGCACACCACCACCACCACCACCGGATTAAGCTTCGCCATAAGATGCTTCACATCTAAAACCGCCAGACCTGCGCAGAACGCGCAGCAGAGTCACAGCGAAAGCTGGGAGAGCGGCCTTTCTAGAGCCTTTTAGGGGCGAAGCTCCTAAGGGTGGGGGGTCGAGTGCTGGGCTGCCACGCAGAAGACCCGGGTTCGATTCCCATTCAGTCATGGGTGTTTTTTATTTATTTAGCTTTTTCTTATTTCGTGCGATATTGGTTACGGACACTGGCGGCGGCGGCGGCGGCGGCGGACAACTACGGCGCAGAAACGACCCTTGTTGTGATCTCATAACAGCTTTCGCTGTAAAATACTTATAAATTGTCACATCACCCACAGCCTTATCGGTTTGTGCTTCGTACAATAAACCTTTGCCACCGCTGTTTCCTCATTTCTTGGTCATGATCATTATTACAGGCGTAACGACCGCCGTCGTTTCCACTTCCTTCTACAGAAGTAGTCCCAAATGTGTTTAGCGCAGAATGAAAGCCTATGTCAGCGATATCCAATTACTGCTGTTTTACCTCACCTCAGTCCTTCATCCAGATTTTGCATATTGTAATGTTCTCAGAACTAAGAATTGCTCATCTTTATCTAATGCTTAGTTACTTGGTTATTGACCTTCTAGTGATACTTAGTGGTTACAAGTACTTTCTTTCCCCTGTTAGATAGAGAGAAAGAGAAAGAGAGAGAGTGTGTGTGTGTGTGTGTGTGTGTGTGTGTGTGTGTGTGTGTGTGTGTGTGTGTGTGTGTGTGTGTGTGTGTGTGTGTGTGTGTGTGTGTGTGTGTGTGTGTGTGTGTGTGTGTTTGTGTGTGTGCGTGCGTGTGTGCGTGCGTGCGTGCGTGCGTGCGTGTTCAGATTACTTCAATTAAGTTGGCTGCAAGTAGACCTGCTTGTGTTCGACATTTTCAGGGGTAGTTGAATGAAATGAATCAGCAGATTCGAGGAACCGATCGCCGAACCACTTAGAAGTGGTTCAAAACTGCCTCACGTTGTGCAAATTTAACGAAGTCTGTTCTGCAAATCTACGGATTATCCGGTATTTTTCTATGCTAACTATTTATTCCCACCTATTGAACTCAACACGAGGGAGTGACTCGTCGTATGAGGCGCTATGCTGCAGACTACATGGCTGCACATTCGGCGTCGTGGTTAAAGGGACACTAAAGAGCAAAACGATTTTTCGCGTATTAGTAAAGTACAATTTCACAATCCCGAAAACACCACTCTTGCCGCGACACGACGCTTGCTAAGCGAGAAAATATTAATTGATCAATTGAGATAGCACGCGTGCCAGCGCCACAGTTGCTGATGCTCAAGTCACACTCCTCTCCCACCCCTGTGCCTTTTCACGCTCGCTCAAGAAGGGTGGGATGTTTTTCTCTACTCGAGCATTCGACAGTAGGTCTAACGCGGGGGGGATGTTATCGCTTGCGCCCTCTCAGCGACGGAGATGGCACGGCTCGTTTGATCGCTCCTTCAGCAATACTCGTCGCCCCGATGGCCCACCTTTCCTCTTGGGTAGAACATACGATGCGCGGGGAGAAGTTATCAATGCAGACTTTATACGGGACATGACGCCGATGGCGATGGTCAAAACCGGTCAAAAGTGTCCATATAATTGATATCGCCATAAAAAGAAGAAAATATATTGTTGTGGTATGGGCAAGGGAGAAAGGAGCAGTTGTGGCGTGAGCCACATTACTGTTCCCGAATAAAGTGCATGTCCTCGAGGAACATAAACAGAAATTTCAAAACTTGGCGTTCCCCAGCAGAACAATGCATAGGTCCGAGTATTTTCCTGAGATCTAGAGGTACTTGGGAATTTAAGCACATTTCGCTTTGGGGAGAAGTTTCATTTACGCCAGGCGTTAAAGCCGCATTCACTGTTTCTGTGCTTTCTTTCAACAAGATACGTCGCATGCGGTGAACTGTTTCCGCACTGCTTGCCCACAGATTTGCGCAAACATGATAACATAAGCAAACAAACAAAAAAAAAATGACAGATATTTGCCTCCCTGGGTTTCTCTCTTTACAAACGAAAATATCCAGCATTTTCTTCGCCAGAGCCACATAGGGCAACGATGCAGTGCACGCTGTTATACTTGCAATATAGCGAGAGAACCAAGCAAAAAAAAAGTAATAAAGAATCCATCCGTAGTCTGGGTTCATCGAGAATCTCAGGCGAACGGATGGCCTTTGCGTGCTCTAACCAAACTCGTGAAGAGGAACAGGCAAACTTCGAGGAAATGGTATAGTTAGGTTGCGGTATCCTTATCGGCCATGATGGAGATAGCTTCACTGGACATATGGAAGTTTTCGTTTTGTGGGAGCCATGCAACGGCAACGTTCTTACTCTGGTAGGGCAAAGCGTGTTTTATCGTTTGTTGCGGTATTCCGGTCATAAAAAAAATGGTGGGATAGATTCATAGTCTGAGAACATTGCTTATACTTCATCTGGCTTAGATATGGGCAACATACGGATACCCGTTACTGTTATATCACGCTCGGCACTGAGTAAATTGTTTCTGATTATGGAAAAGTATTCGTGTCTGTGTTGTTGCACGGACAATGGTCACTCTAGTGCAATATTAGTCCTGCCACAGGACCGAGTGCACTGCACTGATGAGACTAGATTTTGCCGCTTATTAAGTACCTGTACGCATCATGCGCGTCATTCGTTACTGAATACGCTGTCAATAGGTATTGATATTATCTGCATGATTAGGCAAGGGTTCCCGGATACTTTTTGTTTAAGGAACGATCAACTCTCATGGATTTAACCTCAGAAAAAAGTGTGTGACGAGATCCAAGGCACGAAAAAGAAATGCGAAGTTTCCCTGTTTTTTTTTTTTTGTCCATCGTTATCCAGCGTGATCAAGTTCATGGGAAACACGCTAAAATCAAGCATACAGATAATTTTTGTGCTAATAATAAAATAGATACTGGGGTTTCCTGGGCGAACACCACGTTAGGAGGAATTTCGTAGTAATGTAGTCGGAACAAATTTTAGAGAAGTTAAGGTTCTCTTTTGAGCACTAGAGATAAATACACAGGTCTACTTGCGATTCAAATTGCAATTCGACTGGGACGGGAGTCGAACCTGCACCCTCGAGCCTGGCAGGGCGACACTGTACCTGCTACGTATGAAGAAGGGTGTACTTGTGTATGAAAGCATATTTATACTTAAGTTTACTAATGGCGTACAAGCAATCGAACTTTATGGGTTCTAGTCAGCGGTTGACAACCTGTGATTTTTCCATCATGTGGAATTAAGCACTGGGAATTTCGGTGTGGCTATTTATGCTTTTTTGTTTCTTTGCATACATTGCACTACGTGTGTAGCCATTCTAACTTTGACTTGATTTATTTTTCTACAGCTTTAGACTTACTTGTAGCCTCACATTCCTCACGATTTGATTATGTCTATTTTCCTGCTTCTGCGTGAACCAGCATTTCGCCTTACTTTTGCAAATCAAATGAAGCGTCTTAACTCTTACGCAGGTACAATTAAGAAACTCGACTTTCTGCTTTGTAGCTAGACCACAAAAATCACATGGCACCTCAAGTATTTACTAAAAATGTCTCGAAGGCGAACGCAGTTATCATCTCCTTATTAATAACCACCCCCCTCTTCAAAATCGCTGTAATTCGTCTGTCGGAAATAGTAATGATTATCATCATGATCTGGCACGCGCTGTTTACATCCTCTTCTTCATCTTCGTTCTCTTCTGCTTCGCTCCCAGAACACGTGTGCCTTTTTCTTTGGCATGGCCTGTGATAACCCTTAGGGGTGAGAAAACGAATAGAGAGAGGGAAAGAGAAAACGAAAAAGAGACGTGCACAGATAAAAAAAAATAGAAAGAGAAAAATTCTTGACGAAAAAAATTCTTAACGAAGTGGTAATCGAAGCCACCTAGCCACGATCCGAAGGCGAGCGTCCTGAACACTCGGCGATCCAGGCACAATAGCAGAGCATAGTATAGCCTTGCGCAGTATAGGGTAGCGAGGGATTGGTAATGAGTGTTTGCGCCAGCGCAGCTAGTGAATAATAGGACATAGAGCAGTCATGGGCACGTGCTTATTATACAACACCGATTAATAGTTTATACAACGAAGACTTAATTATTGGTAAGTGAAAGCTTGCAAAAGACATTATGACTGAAAGCGAACGAATTCGGCATCCCTTTGTGTGATTGTGAAACAGTGAACTGGCCCCGTGTTTCGCCAGTGAAGTTCAATAGCACGCCGTTTGATATATTTTTTTCATTTGTTTTATGCACACGGCGCGAAAGAAAGATGGCGTGGAACGAACCTGTAGGCTTAAACAAAAGACATGATCATTTATCATGGGGCGCCTGTCGAGTTAGATTATGATTTGGCTACAATCGTCTTAGTGGACATGAAAGCGTACGATGAGCTTACTAAGCATGAGTCTTGCGTGCTTCAGAGAAATGCTGTTATGAATTTTGATATCCAGAAAGACGGTTGAAAGGGTCTTCATTTGAATTTAGAACTGTAGAAAAGAAGCATGGCTTCTCTTCTAGACTTGTAGCGATAACCATCAGCGAAAGGTCAGGAGGGGGCTGCCAAAGGCGTGACGTCAGATACGTGTATGGCAAATGTGATGACGTATTTATGGAATATAATCTACGAACCACCACGATTACTTGCATAATGCAAGCGATTGAGCGTCTGATTCTAAGGAATCAAATACGAAATGGTGTTCCACGTCCCCTTTTTTCGGTCCAAGCAGACGAGCATGGTCATATTTGTTCACATTATTATTATTAAGAATTTTCTCTTCGAAACAATTCTACCATGAAAAGCGGCGGCAATATAGTCCCAACTGTTTCAATATATGAATCTTTATTCACAACTTTAAATGAGACAGTTTGAATAGATTTCAGAATCTGGACAAGAAACATTTGCAAAAAACCTGCAAGAGCCATCAAACGGGCTAGCAGTATATCTTATGAGTAAACGACAATGGGTGCAACTGTTCTGCAATAAAGCCTTTTTACTGGATTATGCTGCTTGTTTTTATTTGCAGAGTTCCAATATAAATTTGTTAAGCTCGGATAGAATCATGGCTCGGATAGAATCAGGAGATGGTGGAAATTGTTCATTGTCATGTGAATAAGGTAAGAGTAAGAAGTAATATGGCATAAGGGCAAAAATGTCCTCGAGTAACACAAACTAAAAACACAAAATGCAAGTTCTCTAACCAGGAGTTCGCTTCTGCACTAAATCTGAGAAAAAGAAGTAAACATTCTTTACACCTGAACTGTCAGCTTTTGAAGGAGGGGATCCCTGTCACTATAGAAAGTCGCCCTTCAAGAGAGCAGCATTTAGGGGAAGTTGGAAATACGTAACTTCATCCCGTCTGCGCAATAAAAAAGAGACGGACGATATAGAGTACGACACATCCAGAGCAACCAGCTGTGCCCATAGTGTGTCTTCTTCTCTCTTGCCCGCGTACTTTTGTTGCGCAGACGTATTGAAGACACCTGCCCACTTAATTTCTTCAAGAAGAGAACCCAGATAAACGCGGACAAAAGAGGGACGATTCACATAACGCTTCGCTCACAACTCAAGGTTTATCGACAAAAAAAAAACAACTTGAATTTACATGAAAAAACTGCGCATGCAAAGTAAAGTCAACTTCAGAACTTTGTTTAGGTTGTACGTACATAAGCAAAAATAAATTATTTTTGTGCAACATTTTTCAGGGTTGGCTAAGTCAAGACCGACACAAGAATCACTAAACTTACAAATATATAAACGTTTTATACTTCTCGCATGGACTGGTCGTAATGTTTAAACAAAACAATGGTGTTAGAAAAAACCGAGTATACAAACGCATGAGCCGCAGTGGGGATGCCAAAAGGGAAAGTGAAACCTCCTGTAATGAGACACAGTGTTCGCGCAGTCGTTCAACGCAGCGTCCAATTTGTCCAATATAAGACAGAACGCAGGTCGATGGGAAGGGATTCGATGAATGCGGCGCATCTCGGTTGTAGTTTCTAAAAACAGAAATCACCCGGTAATCACTGCGTTATTTAAAATTCTGCCAAAAATAAAGAACCAACTCTGTGATTAAGTACTCTCCTGTTCTGCGAGACTTAATAAAGATGCTAGCGTGTACATAAACAAAAAAGGAGGCGTGCTAGAAATGACTCTATGATTTGAACTGAGCCGATGATAAAATGAACACGTAAACCCATGTACGGCCATTGAATTCAAAATGGGGTCATTCTCAAGAAAAGGAAAGAAAATAAACACTGGAAGAGGTTTCAACGAAGGAACTAAGAGCTGTTATCGTTGAAGAGGTCATAGTGTAACTAAAACATACTATTGATAAAGCAGTCATGAGCCAGAGAAAACCTTGGAAAATCTCGACCGATTTCTGGGACGTCGCAGGTACCCACCCCCCTCCACCAGACGCCTGTGTCCATGCGGTCGCATTGCAACAACGAGAAGACAAACGCTTAGTGCTGCTGCTTCGAAAATGCGGGGCACTCCCGTAGGGGATTCAAAATGAACGGCCGCGCTGTTCTTTTGGTGAACCCTGCCTCGGCTGCAGCAAGCCTTAGAGACGCACGTGTGAGAAGAAAGCGGGTCATGGAGTCGTTGTACGGGTGTCCTGCGATGCGTTTCGTGTATATTTTGCGTAACGATGACGTTCCTCACAAAACCAGAAAGGACGCTTGAGGTTCTCCTTTACAGGTTAGGACGCGATAGCGTAATCGGACCCTGTGCGCATCACCTTCTCAATGGCTAGCCTGCCTGCGCTTCTCGGTGGGTCCTTCAACCACGACGCAACGAAAGGAACGTCTGTGTGCGCAACATTAGACAGATTTAGTTGGGCATCCGCAGCAGCTCTGCGGACGCAGCGTGCCATTGCGAATGGCTAGCAGCTCGCGTCCGCAGAGCTGCTGCGGACACCCTACTAAAACTGTCTATTGACAGTTTTAGACTATCCAACAATACCTAATGTAGGAAAGAAGTGTAAAATTAAGGGCTCGTTTACTCTGTTAAACACAATATTAATGAAAAATAACCGACAATGATGGCAAGGCAAGTATAGGGGATTTTATTAGAAGTAATTGTAATGTAAATGTGAAGAAAGAAAAGTGGACGAAAAGATAACTTGCCACCAGCAGGGACCGAACCTGCGACCTTCGAATAATGCGTCCGATGCTCTACCACTGAGCTACGGTGGCGGTCATCCCTCCGTCCACTTTACAGGGTATATATGTGCATTTTAAACGTGGGAGCGTCAGTCAGCGCCACCTGTTTCCATTACGGCAAGTGTGGAACACTCTTTTTTGCTTGTTGGCGTCACGTAACACGTAGCAAGCATAGTTGCTAAGTACCCTCTACTCCCTAATTCTTTCTTTTACGAGTCGGTGAAGTACCAACTACGTGTCCGTAAAGCGTCAGGCACATCTGCACACCTGCATGCTTCGTTGCCGCTGTTACCACTAATTATGACTAATTATGCCTAAGCGATTTCTGATGGGTGGGCCTTAATACACCCACGCGTTGCGCGATTAACGTTTTGATGCCTGGTGTGGTTGTACGCTTCTGCCACACGGTATACATGAGTTAAAGGCCAACTCCGGCGATTTTTTGACCTTGTCAGGGTAATGGTGCTTTTATGTTCCTGAGACACTCTTGTCACGCGCCCGATAGCTGAAATGCTCAGCAAATTCGAAAATAATTTTTAATAAACAAAAAGGCGCAATACCGAAACCGAAACCCAACCGAGTGTACTGTCTACGTATGACGTAGTAGTTTGTTACGAACCGGAAGTCGTGCAAGGCATGCTCGTCCCGCCGGCGCGGAATATCACACGCTCCTCCACAGAGAACAGAAAATCGCTCGCCAAACCAGCGAAGCGCCGGCCAAACACCGTCGTCTTGTGGCCAGCACAATATACGCTGTAGCGGCCCAAGTTAGCGAACCCATCGGCTGCGTCACTTCCGTCGACCGGCAAACCAACACGTCACACACGCAATGTTGCCAATAATTGTGGGAAGCCGGGTGGGCGTTTGCAGACAATCTTTAAAATTCATTTGTAAACAATCAGCGCATCTCTCAAGCTTGAAATTTGGCATAAATGACGGAAATGTGCAAATGAACGTACCCAGAGAATTTCATTGAGATCCATAGACCTCGAAATATCGCCGGAGTTGGCCTTTAAGTATAGGCTCGTCGCACTGTATGGCATACATGTGTTTTTTTTTTTCGAAGCAGCTTCAAGCAATGGCATGGCTCTCTGGTAGAACACCTTCTTGCCACGCACAAGGCCTGGGTTCGATTCTCTTTCGAACCGAATATATTTGGTAATATTTATTTGCTTCTCTTTTTGGAATTTCCAACCACGGACAACGCTGATTTATCGCTCACAACCAACGATGTCCCCGCCAACTTCGACGCCGCCACCGACACCGGAATTGATGTAAAACGACCTTTTTAACGCTCTCGCGTTAATACCGAGCACAGATCTCGCTGGGTTTTAAATGCCAAGCATTTCTTAGAAAACTTCGTTGACGTTGAGCGTATCTATCTATCTATCTATCTATCTATCTATCTATCTATCTATCTATCTATCTATCTATCTATCTGTCTGTCTGTCTGTCTATCTGTCTGTCTGTCTGTCTGTCTGTCTGTCTGTCTGTCTGTCTGTCTGTCTGTCTGTCTGTCTGTCTGTCTGTCTGTCTAGCCGCCTATGCTTTCCTGGCCGTATAGTTAATGGGATTTATACCTAAATTGGTATGGCATGACATGACTGTATTACAAACATGAATGACTGGTGATATGAAAATCATGACTAACTTGTCATGAAAAGTATGATTTGCGTACCACGGCCATAGTGCTCATAAGGCCGTTTTCTTAACTTGATATATCTAAAAAATTGAAGGACACTTTGTACATTCCAAAGTGTGTTCGGCGAAAGCTTGTGGCCATTCGACTGACTATGCCATGTCTTTTCCCTTTGTAGGACGGACGGACGGATGGACGGACACGGACGGACGGACGGATGGACGGACATGAACGGATGAACGGACACGGACGGACGGTCGGACAGACGGACACACGGACGGACGGTCGGACAGACGGACACACGGACGGACGGTCGGACAGACGGACACACAGAGGGACGGACGGACAGACGGACACGGACGGATGGACGGATGGACGGACGGACGTGAGCATGAGACATTAAAGGCTTTCGCCTTAAAAACTGGTACAATGAGACATTTCTGCATGACCGGCATAAATGACAGGATATGAAAATCATGACGTGCATATCATGTACAACATGATTTACATATCACGCTCATGATGCCCTGAGGGCCGTTTCGCTAGCTTGATATACACCAAATTTGGTTTTGAGTGACGTGACTGTACGACGAGCATAAATGACAAGTGGTAATATGGAAATGATGACATATCATGTGCAACATGACTTGCGTGCCACACTCATGGCACTCTCGTGGCCGTTTCGCTAGCTCGATATACACCAAAATTGGTATTGCTTGACGTGACTGTATGAGGAACATGACAAGTGGTATTATGGAAATCATGATATATGATGTGCAACATGACTTGCATCCCACCACGCTCATGGCATGGTCGCGGCAGCTTCGCTAGCTTGATAACACCAAGTTTGGTTTTGAGTGACGTGACTGTACGACGAGCATAAATGACAAGTGGTAATATGGAAATGATGACATTTCATGTGCAACATGACTTACATGCCACACTCATGGCACTCTCGTGGCCGTTTCGCTAGCTAGATATACACCAAAATTTGTATTGCTTGACTGTACGAGGAACATAAATGACAAGTGGTAATATGGAAATCATGATATATGATGTGCAACATGACGTGCATGCCACGCTCATGGCGCGCTCGCGGCCGTTTCGCTAGCTTGATATACACCAAAATTGGTATTGCGGGGCGTGACTGTATAACGAACATAAGTGGCAGGTGGTAACATGAAAATGTTGGCATGCATGTCATCTACAATGTCATTTACATGCCACCTTCATGGCGCGCTTGCGTCCAGTTCGCTTGCTTGATATGGTGCTGAGCAAAGCTGTTTCAAGATTTTGTGATGGAAATCACAGACAAGATATGCTCATAAGATAGACGTCGCCCTAGCATCGAATCAAGTCAAAATGAACATACTAAGCATAGTGAGTGCGTTTCTGAGAACGCAGTATAAAGCAAAAACATAAAAATAAAAATACAGGGCGACAACCAGCCAACGGGGCGTAGGCGTAAAGGGCTTACCGGGTCTGGTAAAAAGGACACAGGGTTGTAAATGAGACAACGCGCAAAAACAGGGCCCCATATTCACATAAAGCGTCTTATGCCGAAAATGTTCGTAGGAAAATGTTCCTTCACAAAAGATGACCACCAAATGGAAGATTGAGCTTGTAAAAGAAGTAATGTTGTTTCGGTTTAACGTCCCAAATTTGCGATATGATATCGAGAGACCCAGTGGGGAAGGGCTCCATAAATTTCAACCGACTGGGGTGCTTAAAGTGCACCTATATCTAAGCGTACAAGTCTCAAGCATTTTGACTTCCACCGAAAATGCGGCCGTCGCGACAAGGATTCAATACCGCGAACAGCGGGTCAGCAGTAGAGCGCCATACCCACTAGACCACCGTGGTGCGTATAAAATAAATGACTTGCGTTTACGGATGCACTGCTGCGGACTAGAAAGTCGTGGGTTCGATACCGGTCGTGGTGGTAGGGGCGATGGAGATTTTGAAGTAGGCAAAATTCTAGAATCTCGTGTAGTGTGCAACGTCTGTTCACGTTAACGTGCACCAGATAGTTAAGAACACCTGATATAGCGGTATTGTGTGTGCGTAGAAACACAAAAAAAAATTGACGGCAGATCCACGAGGTGAATGATGATGAGATTGGGCGAAGCTCCTGGAAGTAATCATCGGTTAAACCGTGCAATTTCTTCCGTTAATTCGCCCGATAAAAATGACGTGAAACGATTGATTAAATGTTTTATCAAACTTTTATTGCTGGTTTCCGTTGTCCTTTCATTATGACCGCTTTGTGGTCGGTGAAATGTAAGCTAAGTGGTTCTTGCTCTGGTTGCAGCGGCATCCTTATCCATACGAGCACACACCGACGGCAACGAGCATCGTCAACTACAAACCTGTATCGCGATATGGTTTTGATTATAAAACCATTGCTTTAGAAAACACCTGGCGTCTTTCGTTAAGCAGCTGGCGTCTTTTCGTTTTGCTTTAGAAACATCTGGCGTGTTTTCGTTTTGCTTTTAGAAAACATCTGGCGTCTTTCGTTGGTTTATTTCATCAATCAACGGCGTTTTGAACAAAATTTTTATTGTTTAATCACGCACAGGAGAAATCTCACCAGGCACTACCTCACCAGGCACTACCTTGGAGGTAAACAATGGCTGCTACTGGGAATGAGAGACAGCAGAAGTCGGCTTTTTTTTTAACGTTTCCTACTGGAACATGCCAATGGCTGCTAATGGGGAATGAGAGACAGAAGAATTCGGCTTTTAGTTAACGCGCACGCTGCGAATTTTTTATTGTTCAACAACGCACAGGAGAAATCTCCCACCGGCACCACCTTGGAGGTCAAAGCGTAAGACTGGTTACGCACTACGACTACGACTACGACAACGACGAGGGACGAACGGGTGCCGCTTTAAGGAGCTTCGCCCCTAAAAATTGGCCGCGTATCTGCGTGCTTCGCTGCAAATGTCGTCGAAAGACGATAGTCTTGTGCCGGCCGTACTACGATGTTTTGCCTTGCCTCAGACAGCGCGTACCCTACGTTGAATTGGCTGCATCTGGCTGGCATTGATAAAACACTAGGGTCTATAGAATTGCGTACCTATGTATTTTCTAATAAAAGAACACACGACCTGGCACTAACATATTAATGTTGCGCCTCAGGTATGCGCCGTATTTACTTTTTGATCGAATATGTTCACAAGTATGAAGGCAAACACCAGTTCAAGATGGCTGGGCGTTCAGAAAGTGGTTAAACTTTGGCCGAGTAGCTGAATCAGGTTACGGACAGACAAACAGAAGGACAGCCAGACCAAAATTTTTGCGTGTAAGTATCCCAAGAAAGACTATCGTCTTTAAAAGATGATTTGAGGATGGGGGGCCAAAGACAATGGTAAATTTACATGTGGTGCAGCCATAGACCGCCTCATACGTGCGATGGGGGGAAGGAAAGAAGTGGAAATTCTAAGGGGCTTGTTTTTTCCTTGTTAGACACAATAATAATGAGAACTAACAGACAATAATGTCAAGGAAAGTATATGGGATGTTATTAGTAATAATTGTAATGTAAATATGGAGAAAGAAAACTGGACGAAAAGATAACTTGCCACAGGCAGGTTCAAAACCTGCGACCTTCGAATAACGCGTCCGATGCTTTAACAACTGAGGTACGGCGCCGGTCATCCCTCCGTCCAGTTTATAGGGCATATATGTGTGTATATATATCCGTACGAAGTGGACGGAGGAATGACCGCCGCGGTAGCTCATTTGGTAGAACATCAGACGCGTTGTTCGAAGGTCGCAGGTTCGGTCCCTGCCGGTGGTGTATATACCCCTATATAGTGGACGGAGGGATGACCGCCGCCGTAGCTCAGTTGGTGGAGCATCGGTGCCAAGTTATCTTTTCGTCCACTTTTCTTTCTTCGCATTTACATTACAATTACTACTAATCAGATCCCCAATAGTTTCCTTGGCATCATTGTTTGTTAGTGCTCATTAATATATGAGCGCAGTGACATAGCAGAATCTAGCCAACGGTAGCAAGACCTATTTTAGCGCTAAAATATGAAGATAGGATAGAGCGCATTTCAACAGTTTGTACCCGGAATGCATAAACTATAAAAAAGAAACAATAGTAGAATAAATGATTCAGCTTTACAGTCACCTTAGGATGTGTCGTAAACTACGTTTTGTCGCAACAGAGAGACCACTGTCGGGGAGCTCCTTAAAAATAAAAGGGAAATGGACATTTTCCAACAGCTTAGTCGCATCTTGTTTTGGCAAATGGTACAACAAAGAGAGATTTTCTTCAGATTATTATTATTATTATTATTATTATTATTATTATTATTATTATTATTATTATTATTATTATTATTACTATTATTGTTGTTGTTGTTGCTGTTGTTTCTGTGCTCGGTGCTAGGTGCTGATTTCTTAAGACTTTTCTTTTTGGCTGTTGTTTGCTATTGTCCAGCCGGTTTCCCTAATTAAATATGCCGAGCATCAGCAATGGCAATTTTTGTGTAAGTTTTTTTTTCTTAATGTGGGCTCCTAAAGCAGCAACGCTATAGGCAAAGTAGGCCAGAACAGTGCCCAATAGTTACGCCCACAAAACAAGTAAATACCTTCATGTAATTGCAGGACCGCGATGGTAGTACTGGGCACGTCGACTTGCGAGAGCTTTGATAATAATAATTTCATGTCGAATCAAATCATAGGTCAGGGCAAACTGCCCAATCGATCCTTGCCAGACCTTCAGGTGCTTCATGTATGTAATGCTAGTACTTTAATAATTCTTCTGAGAACTTTAATTACTGATATATTCCGGGTTAAAACTTGTTAAGTAAGTAGCATTCACTGCGTGATGTAAGTGGGCACCGAAACTATAATTATACTGTCACAAGCATATGTTTTCTTTTTTAAAGCACACACTCTGTATTAAAGCACATGTAGACGTCTTATGTAAACCTGTTTTGCGTTACGCATCAATGAACGAATTTAAGCCATGAATCTATTGCTCTTGCTTCTATTGCCTCTATTTTATCAAGCATCTAGGATCAGTGTAACGCATTTTATCTCCGCTCTCAGTGTATCCACGCAACGCAACTACTGGTATTTATTGCGTCTTAATTTTTGCCGAAATCTCCTCACTACAGCTTCATGACTCTACCATTGAAACGATGCTAATGCATCGGACAGCCGACAGGACGGGTAATTCAAGCTGGTAGAGCTGAACCTCTAAGCCTCCTCGTGGGAGGGGAGCGCATGCTTTTAGGCAAATTAGGGCGGGAAGTCCATCAAATTTTGCAGCCGAGTTTTCAGAAGTACACTCTAAAAAATACCACGCTTACCTAAGCGTGCGTTTTAAGTTTTTTTACGCGCCTAAGGTATGCGTGATATTTCTCCACGCTTAGTGATCACGCCTACACTCTGAAGTATCCCACGCTTACCTAAGCGTGCGTTTAAAGTTTTTTTACACGCTTATTATGGCGTGACCATTACGCACGCTTAAAGACGGCGCCCTCCCAGGATCTGTGCCATAGGAGAGACGGGGGAGGGAGTGGGGTGACCCACTCCCTCCCCCCGTCTCTCCTTGGGCGCAGGTCAGCTTGAAGCACCGGTCGCTGTCGGCTTCGATAGCTTCTCCGAACTTCAAGCTTTGCCCGCACTGCTCTTCTTTCGTCTCCAACTTAGCAGCAGGCAGGCGAAGCAGTTGCTGAATGTTCCTCAGGGAGATTGCGCAAGACACTCCCGCCGTTGACGCTGAAACTAATACAATAAAAAGCGGGTTGTGTAAACGCTGGTGCATTTCAAGGATGCGTAAAACAATAGAAAGTGTAAACAGGCATCTCCCTATTTCTTGGCACAGAGCAGCGAAGGCTATATCAAATACGCTGTGCCGCGCTGGGCGTTCGAAGATAGTGAACCATGCGCACAATGTATGGAACGATAGGACAGTATTTCTCCCATTAAGCATTCAGTTTTCCCTGTTGCTCGCCAAAAATACCTTATCAAATTATATTTCTCTGGCGTTTTATTCCAAGAAACGTGAAGGTTATAAGGAACAGAAGATATGCGACCCATATATTTTCTTTTATTCATGTAGTATACACACCCAGAAAAAGCGATGCAACGAAACCATAGCTAAAAACATAAGTTACACAGTTGACAGCAGAAATATTTTTTGCAATGCCGAGGAAGCTTAATTCGGTATACACCGTCAATTTAAATGCGCAACACAGTGAACAAACTTCTTAGTGTCGATGATACATATTTGCCTGAACCCCGCTTTGTAACTGACGGGACGAAGCCAAGCAGTTGGCCATATGTTGCCGGATATGTCAAATCTTTCATGCAGTACAAGCATAGGCACATCACTAGTTCCTTCTCTGGAGCCGTCTCGCCACTCATACGAAAAATTTCCAGCTCGCTGGCGCAGATGAGGAGCGTTCTTCTTCCCCCAGACAATGCAGGGTCCTATAAAGTCCTTTGGGGGGTGTCTGTAAAAAGAAATATCCCATTTACCAAACCATAATGCTTTACTTGCGAAGAATACAGGGCAAGTACGTTGAAAGGTAATTCATGATCGCTTGCTTTTACGGCAGAGGTGCTAAGGTCGAGATTCACCGTGTGTCGTAGATAGAAAATGATCATTATCATGAACCGTTACGCACTCAATGCCCGCCCACGCTCTCAGTGTAGATGGTTAACAAGAGAAGCTGCAACGTGTTGACTCTTTCGCCGCCCGTGCGTTCCCTTGTGAAGTTTTAGTGGGCCAGTGAGCTGAGTAGTGGGATTCACCCGATTTCTGTGGTACATGCGATAGATATCTCCGTTCTACCCAGAGCTGTTATGGTCAAGGTTTGTCTACAGGCACAGAGGGAATGAGATAGAAAGACACAGACTAAGAAAGATAAAAAAGAGCGCAAGAATAGCCGTGTATAGTACAGTATAGCAAGGGTCTAGAAAGAGGCAGGATAAATGGTAAAAGCCTAGCCAACTAGGGACCAGCTGGGTGCCCAGCAGCTCTGCTGTGACCCAGCCTTGCGCGACTTAGTGCAAGCTGTCCTAATATTTTTGACTGATTTAACGTTGACTGCACTTCTCAAATTTCTGCTGGTAACCGTTTTTGCAACGTTTAAGTTCGGAAGCTTTTAGAAGTAGCCAGTATGGGGAATTAGGTCAACTCACCGCAGTAATGAGAGCATGCTTTGCAAACCTGGTACACAGGTACGTGTCTATAGCCATATATGACGGCTCAGTAAATATCGCTACTTTTGATACGACCTGAAGGAACATTTTCAGTTTTGCTCATTTTCATCCATCCTATGTCCAAACATTCATTCACTTTCACATTTACCCCGCAAAAACAAAGGAACAGTGTACGAAATGCATATAGGTGAGACAAAGCAGCCGGTGATTTCCGTTTGTCACGCTTCCCTTAAAAATAGTTTAAAAATTCGAAGACAACCGGCGATACACTGAATAAAACGTTTTCATATGTAGCGGGAAAGAGCTAAAATACATAGTTATGCTAAATTTCTAACGCAATGGAGAAGGAAACTTAAAATTTGACTGCAGTTTGATCCTACATGCACTTATCTGGGCACAGTCAAAAATGAATAAAAGTAATTGCGTTTATACTTTGTAATGCGCTTTGTGCGAATGTAAAGCCTGAAAACATTTTTTGCGTGGGTTGCCGAAGCATAAGAATGTTTATATGAATACCAAACGTGAGTTGTGTTTTCTGAATGCCGTGTTGCCCGTCCCAAGCTGTGAAAACTATCGCAGGTTGGCTACATAGGGAGTCCAAAACAATATACATGCTACCCTCATCAGTTCCTTACGTAGCGTATACGTCGGCATCGCTGTCACTGCTTGTTGACGTCAGATTGGAAAAGATGCCTTCATCAGAAGTTTTGTTCGCTCAACAGATATCTCCGTTTGAGAAGCACGTTCTCTTTCTATGGTCAGTTAAAGTAAACGAGAAAAAAAAGATAAATGGACCGAAGTACGAAACCAACCTCTGCAATAAAGTTATGCAGTGAAAGTGATATCTGCAACCCTTCTAACGTTCAGTTACAGAACAGCCAACGAGGAATATTCTTTTTTCAATAAACAGGAAAAATCACAATCTATTTTTGTCTGCAAATGAAGCAAACTGTACAAAGCTGCCCCAAAACGCATTTAAAATTAATGAGCTTCTGAGGCACTTTGCCGAGTAAACAATATATTTTCTATCTTGTAAATAACTCGTGGCTCCAGTGGTAAAATGGCTTAAAAAAAGAAAACGCACTCTAATAACTATTAATGAGCTACTACTGTACACATGTACATCAAAACGCATTCAGAGTGACAGTGGCTTTGATTCACGCCCTTCCAACATACACTGCTTTGCAACCAATACATGCATAAGGTCGGAAAAGCTCCTGAAATGCTTTTTACAAAGAAAATGTGGAATTAATATTAAGGCATAAGAAATCTTTGAAATATTACAAATATAATTTACAGTAACCGAGCCTCGTTGATACGATTTACTTGCCTGCAACGTGAGAACTGCCGATTCCAGAGAAGACTCATCAAGTGAGGTGTGTGCTCTATCTTTCCTGCTTAGCTGCTCCTTTTCCGAGGCCTGTCGTTTCCAGCATGCCACTCCTCTTCTCGCCTCTGATAGCTCAGCGATAAACATGCCCTAACAAAACAGAGGCAAAAAAGTGAAGTTACAAGCAGTTCTATTAGTGGGCTATATTGCTTACCCATTTATTTCTTCCATAGAAGCGTAGACGTGTTGCACGGCTTGCAACTTCCGACATCATATCCGGACATTTTTCAGCAATTCACCGAGATTGTGTTGCTGATAGGGAATAGTTGGGTTTGCAGCTAGAAATGAATGATGATAATAATAATAATAATAATAATAATAATAAGAAGAAGAAGAAGAAGAAGAAGAAGAAGAAAAATTTGTTCCAGCCTCAAGAAGTACAGGTACACGGGAGCCGCTAAAAAAGCTGTCATGCACAGTTTGAATGAGCCGTAGCCCCTAGATACAATGCAGCAGCGACGTTCAATACAAATACATGAGATACAATTACGGCTTCATGTTTCATAAGAGAGAAAAGAGGCACATCACAACAAAACTGGCAAGAACAAAAACAGTCCTATCCACACTTATTGCAAGCAGCACAAACCGCTACCTTAGGACAAACACACTTGTGCACATTTAAGGTCATTAAGTGTCAAATAGCAGCGTAATTGATAAAATAATACTGAAAAATGCTGAAGGCCTGCTCGGCACGGGCATCGGCACGGGCATAGAATATTCATGTTCACTAAACACCGTAACACCACCGCAATTACTCTCTTTAAAACACAAAACCTAAAAAATCGGAACCGGACACATATAGATATGCTCATTCAAAGCATGCATCGCTTCTGAGGCGCAGTAAGTCGGCAAACAGCTGACAAAAAAAAATTATGAACTTTTCCTTCGCCTACAACGGCATACTATGAGTGTGAGGGACATATGCTATAGCTAGAAGAATAAGCACCATTACTGTGAGGAACCGTTGCAAAGTAAATGGTAGCCCGAAAGCTGACGCTTTGCCCCTCTCAGCAAGATCGGCTTCGTCCCACGTGACACCGACCAGCGGTGTTCGTTAAACATCATTCAGAATTATATTTTTTGCTCACACATTAACGAAACAGAGGACAGAAGAACGACACGGACACAGCGCAATGTCCATTCATGCGCTGTTTCCGTGTCCTTTTACAGTTCTCTGTTTTGTTAACAGGTGCGCTGAAATAAAAAAATGGATTAACAACACGCCAAAGCCTACGCTTTATGATTCATGAGCGTCCGCGTCACAGTCGAACACGGCAAGGCTTCCACGGATGGCGTGATCGTGCACCACGAGAAAAGAAGAGCGGTCGCTTTAATTCACCTGTACTACGGCGTCGATCGTAGTGTTCTAAGTTAGGATGAATACGCCGTAACCAGATTGATACTCCACTAACAGCGTTATAAATCGTGAGAGTAAACACCGTAAAGAATGCGCAGTGGCAACTCCGAGCTCGCCACCCAAACCCTTGTTGAAATGTCAGTCAGTGCGGAGATCTGAAGGGTGAAATCAATGAAAGAAACAGAGCCCGCTATATTCGCGTCACGAACCAGCATATATCGCGAAGTGCGTTCTGACTTTAGAAACGACTGTGCCGTCGATGAGACTATTGAACACATTGTGTTACTGCTCGACATACGCAAACGAGAGGCTTCACCTCCGCACTGTTCTACATCAACTAGACGGAAGCGCTTTCACAGTCGAGAAGGTATTGGGACCATGGGTCTGCCCATCACAGCTCCGAAAGGCAACGAAAGCGCTATTGCGTTTTCTGAAGGACAGCGGACTGATTCGTCGTCTGTGATGCCAAACGTGGAACTGTCACGTCGGCTCAGTGGCTTTTCTCTCCTCCTCTGTAACTTTTCTTCCCTATACCCCCTTCCCCCGTGCAGGGTAGCCTACCGGGCTCAGCCCAGGTTAACCTCCCTGCCTTTCTTCTCTTATTCTCTCTCTCTCTCTCAAAAAAAAAAAAAAAAACACCCTCGCGTTGTAATAGTGACAGTATGGTACTTCAAAAGAACAGAACGTTGGGCTTGTTGCATGGTATTCCATCGTGGAATCTAATAACGGCTCGACACGGCAGAAACTACACAGCAAATATATACGACAAAGCACTGCCTTTCAAGAGACTTCTTGAAAGGATACAAGCAAGGATACAAGTGACAAGTACGGAACACAACACTGTCAGAAAAAAAAGAATAAACGCACAACATTGAAACACATCATCTCTGAGGAATTCACTGGTCCGGAAGGAGCCTTTCGCACCACACATGTGACAGGCAGACAAGAAAGAGTTGCAAATCATTAATGTTTGCTGACATAGACTACGAGCGAAACATAACTAACGTTCTTACCTATATATTCCAATCGTCCATGAATGGCAGTTGACCGGTCGCTGTATATGTACCGTCCATCTTGAAATCCTGCTGCCGAGCCGTCAGAGCGCGGTGGATTTTCTCTCACAAACACGACACGATCACAATTGGTGTGCTTGCACCACTCCCTTTCAATGCGAGGATTGTCTGTGGAAGTGAACGCTGCAGAAATCTGTGCTGCAGTGATTAAACATCGTGACAACCCGTTGCAGAATCCGCAACAAATATGGCTGAGAGCAGCCTTTGAAACGCATGTCCTTCGACAGGCTTCCGAGATGAAGTTTCGTATTCCTCGCAATAGGCGCGGGGAGAAGGCGATTGCGCATGCGTATGCACCACGTCACGTTCGTGGTTGAGAATGCGCATGCTCGCGCTTCGTGCAGACGGTGCGGCATATCGCGGCTCCCCTATAAGGATTTGTATCTGCGTGATGGTAAATGTTTAGCCGTGCGCTCCGCGGGGATTGTAAGCGTGTGATATCCGCTCCACACGCGTACACGGCTCGCTCACGCTTGCGCATGACTGAACCACGACACGAACCCTTGCTCTCACGCTGACCTGAAGGAACGTCACGCTTATTTTCGGTCACGTGGTGCTTGGAACGTCATCCACGGCTCATTTACATACGCATCACGCTTAGAATTACAGTTTAGCGTGCCATTAAGCGTGGGATTTTTTAGAGTGTACGGCGGTAGCAAGCGTACGGAGTGGCTCTTGAACGGCTTGTGCGAGCCTTTCGGGATTATACCCATTGTTGCGAGTGTATTTTGTTGGCCCCGTTGAATAAGAGTGAACTAGGTTACACAATCTCGGTTCATTGTTCTGCGGAGAGCGTTAGTACTAGCCAGCACCGTTACGACACTATGTCCACGACACTATGTCCACTATGCCACGAACTTGAATGAAAGAGATAAAGAGATATATATAATGCGACACATAAGTGAATCATCATCATCTGCATTAATATATATATATATATATATAGTGGTTTTGCGCGTACGTAGAAACACGAAATAAAAAAGATGATAAGAGGACTGGGGGGCAAAGACAATGGAATATTTACATGCGGTGCAGCCTGTAGACCGCCTGTATCATACGTTCGATGGGGGGAGTTACCTAAAGCGGCTTTTTTACCCAGTTTATAGACTGTAATCAATTGAATAAGCTTGCTCAATGCCCAGTTTCATTCTGGCCTCTATTGTGAATAAATCGTATGCGTTTTTATTACATATGAAGCGCAACACATTGGGCATAGTGAGAAGGCTTAGCTGCTTCTGGTCTTAGGACACTGGCCGAGCCCGTCCTCGGCACGCAAGACATTGAGAGCGTTTTTGCGCTTCATGCGGACAACTGGTCTCACAGACAAACTCTAAGCAGAGTCGTTTATCTTATTATTGTTCTCCTTTTTTTTTCTCTTTTTCTTCTTCTTCTCCTTTGTATAACATCTATTTTCTGTCATCTTTTACTCCCCCTGACCTCCTCCCCAGCACAGGGTAGCCAGCCGGTCTCAGAACTGGCTAACCTACCTATCCTTCATTTCCTTCTCCTCCTCCTCCACCTCCTCCTCCTCCTCCTCCTTAGCTGCTTTCCTTATGTGTAGGCCTTAAGAAATGACGAGAAACTAAATAATATGCGTTGAACAATGTGTTCACAATGTGTTGACAATGTGTTGAATTCAAAAAGTCAAAGGGTTCTTGGAAATCTGTAAACGATCAGACAACGTAGAGCAGGAAGTGTCAGCGGAGCCCCATGAAAGACTTGTTTTTTTTTTTCGCTGGTTTTAGACAGAAATCTTGAACATCTCGACAAATTTTGCATCAGATTCCGACTTGAGCTGGGAATTCTGCCATGGAGGATATTTTATTCAGAAATAAGAATCTTTTATTTCAAAGCGACAGCCTTATGTTTGTCATACGAACTCCACCTTGAACGAATAACCGGCGTGCGAGAAATGAGGCAAAAAAGATCACGCCATATCCACGAAGTGAATGATGATGAGTGGGCGAAGCTCGATCGTTTTCATCCATGGCAGAAAGAGAATGTGTGGTCTGGAACGCGCTTATACTTCATAGTCATCAGCGTCATCGTCATCGTTATCACGTGTAGTGGGTACATTCCACTATACTGTAACGCGCTTATACTTCATCGTTATCACGTGTAGTGGGTACATTCCACTATACTGAGTCATCGTCATCTTTATCACGTGTAGTGGGTACATTCCACTATATCCACTATCACGTGTAGTGGGTCCATTCCACTATACTGCGTCATCGTCATCTTATCACGTGGAGTGGGTACATTCCACTACCTACCTACCTACCTACCTACCTCCACCTACCTACCTACCTACCTACCTACCTACCTGCCTGCCTACCTACCTACCTGCCTGCCTGCCTGCCTACCTACCTACCTACCTACCTACCTACCTACCTACCTACCTACCTACTCACCTACCTACCTACCTACCTACCTACCTACCTACCTACCTACCTACCTACCTACCCACCTACCTACCTACCTACCTACCTACCTACCCACCCACCCACCCACCCACCCACCCACCTACCCACCCACCCACCCACCCACCCACCCACCCACCCACCCACCCACCCACCCACCCACCCACCCTACCCACCCACCCACCTACCCACCCACCCACCCACCCACCCACCCACCCACCCACCCACCCACCCACCCACCCACCCACCCACCCACCCACCCACCCACCCACCCACCCACCCACCCACCCACCCACCCACCCACCCACCCACCCACCCACCCACCCACCCACCCACCCACCCACCCACCCACCCACCCACCCACCCACCCACCTACCCACCCACCCACCCACCCACCCACCCACCCACCCACCCACCCACCCACCCACCCACCCACCCACCCACCCACCCACCCACCCACCCACCCACCCACCCACCCACCCACCCACCCACCCACCCACCCACCCACCCACCCACCCACCCACCCACCCACCCACCCACCCACCCACCCACCCACCCACCCACCCACCCACCCACCCACCCACCCACCCACCCACCCACCCACCCACCCACCCACCCACCCACCCACCCACCCACCCACCCACCCACCCACCCACCCACCCACCCACCCACCCACCCACCCACCCACCACTCCACCCACCTCCACCCACCCACCCACCCACCCACCCACCCACCCACCCACCCACCCACCCACCCACCCACCCACCCACCCACCTACCTACCCACCCACCTACCCACCTACCCACCCACCCACCCACCCACCCACCCACCCACCCACCCACCCACCCACCTACCCACCTCCACCCACCCACCCACCCACCCACCCACCCACCCACCACCCACCCACCCACCCACCCACCCACCCACCCACCCACCCACCCACCCACCCACCCACCCACCCACCCACCCACCCACCCACCCACCCACCCACCCACCCACCTACCCACCCACCCACCCACCCACCCACCCACCCACCCACCCACCTACCCACCCACCTACCCACCCACCCACCCACCCACCCACCTACCCACCCACCCACCCACCCACCCACCCACCCACCACTACCTACCTACCACTACTACTACTACTACCACTACTACCTACCACTACTACTACTACTACTACTACTACTACTACTACTACTACTACTACAACAACAACAACAACAACAACAACAACAACAACAACAACAACAACAACAACAACAGAGGAGGGACAGACCCACAACCTAAGAAGCTTCGCCCCTAAAAATATATGTCACGTGTCCGAACGAGTTGTACCTTTCTTCGTGGTTGCGGCGTATGCGTGAAACCACAAAAAAGTTCACTCGTGCACCACAAGGAGATTTAAAAAGAATCTGCACTGATAATTATGCCTTAATAGTGAAGCCGTACAACCCCCCTTATAGATAGAGGGTACGGTCAATGAAGATTGTAATAAAGGATCATTTTTTAAATCTTTCCTTGGCCGTACCCTCTATCTGTAAGAGCGTGGGTACGGCTTCAGTCTTGGGGCTTATGGGTAGCCGCGGCTGCCCTGTTGTTAGGGGCCGGAAAAGGAATCGTTTTTTTTTCTCTCTCACGGCTGTTCTATAGTGATGCGCTTTAG
>JALIZH010000605.1:0-15172 GCA_030522465.1 Rhipicephalus appendiculatus
CGCAAGATATAGTGACGTTTCCACGACCGCTCCGCACCATGCCTCCGTTGGTGCCATTTTCGATGTTTCGATGACGCACAAGCAGCCATAGCAGCCACTCTTGGGGCAACTACTACAAGCCCACTTGCATGGTACCCACTACGCCATAAATCATCATAATTTTTGTGTAGTGGGGAAGCGTCTACTATGCCATTATTCGTCATTCTGCGGAAAAAGCGCGGTAACCGCTACACTCTTGTGACGCAATATGTGCACTTTGTTGATGCTGTGGCTGACGACGATGAAGAATTATGCCCCAGGCTTTTGTAATGGGTTGGAGCATTGAACAACCCACTCGTTACGCAATTCGCATTGCGTGACGCCTAGTTCTTAATTTACTGCTCTAAAACGCTTTACAACACACAGTAACGCGATTCCTCACCCGACATGAAGCTTGCATAGGGTCAGTTTGCACTGCAGTTTCAAGCAGCGGCGTAGCTCAGTGGTAGAGTGCTGGGCTGCCACGCAGAGGACCCGGGTTCGATTCTCGTTTTGTCATAAATGTTTTTTTATTTATTTAGCTTTTTTTTCTTATTTCGTGCGATATGGGTTACGGACACCGGCGGCGGCGGACAACTACGGCGCAGAAACGACCCTTTTTGTGATCTCCTAACAGCTTTCGCCAGGGTTGCCGTTGGTGGCTACTTTGCGCCAAATTGGCTACTTTTTGACCCCCGTCTGGCGACAAAAATTTGCAGTTGGCGCCATGGCTATTTTCTGGCTACTTTTAGGGTGCTGATTTGGCACATTAAGTAGCCATTTTTTTCTCATTTTTGCAGACGGAATGCCTTGTTTATAAGCTTTTCTCTCGCTTCACCGGATGCGTATGGTCTTCCTCCACCCACCAGTAGGCTGGTGCGCATCGAAGAACCCTTACGCGACGCTTAGCGCGTCTCCAAATACGGAGTGGCGAAGTTGCGTGCATGGTGACGAACGCGTGGCCGGCTCTGTGCTCAAGCTTCCCGCCATATATTGTGATGCTACGCTCAAGTTTTGCGAATAATTTTGAAGCGCAGTGCGTGATCTCGTGTAAACAAGGGAAAATAGACATCTGTAACAAAATTTAGCTGGCCTGTTCATTTACAACCAGAATTTGGTCTGCAGCTTCAACGAAAATCTGTTTCAACTTACATGTTCCTACTGAATTGCTGGTTGGAATATTCTAATATAACTTTGCGTCTGGCAAGAACTCATATTTTCTACATAAAATATATGCACGCGTAATGAATTCATCGAAATTCTTTCATTTAATTTATTTCCAACCTACCGCTGGCTTTCTATGGTCTAACTTATTCAAAATGGTATTATTTATTGATCAATACTACAGAATCTGCTCATAATACCACTTTTGTTCCATTTGGCTACAAATTTGGCGATAATATTAAATGGCACGGCTACTTTGGCTACTTTTGGCTTGAGTTCTGGCTCCTTTTCAAGTCCACCCAACGGCAATCCTGGCTTTCGCTGTAAAATTTTCTTGGCCGAGTCGAGATTCTGACCCGCGTACACACGATCCGGAGGCCAGCGCATTAACCACTCACGCAAGCGGATCATATCATAGCCTTGTTTAGTATTTTATATCTAAGAAGTGGGAAAGGAAAGTGAGGGTGAGGGAGACAGATATGAGGGTGAGGAGGAGGGAACCAGTTCAACGAGAGTGAAAGAAAGAGATAAAAAGAAAAAGAAAAATATAGAGAGATAAAGTGAATGAAGAGAGAAAAAGAAAGAAATAGACACAGAGAGAAAGAGATTGCAAGGGACTCATACAAAAAAAGATCGGAAAAATATGGTTGATCCCTCTGTCATATGAATCGCTATAACACGAATGTGAAACGTGTCCTTACAGAAGTAGTTGTATGTTTTCTGCACATTGATATAAGAGAGCTTGTACAAGGTCTATTGGTGTTTGACAGCTATAGCAACGTTTAACGTGGATGCATCCACGTTGACGCTTGGTGGTACATCTGTATCCGGACTACTAACGTCCATGATCAATGATAAAACAAACCCTTGTGGTCATAGATGCTTGTGGTTGATGTACGGCGAGAGCGGAATCAGAGAAAGCTGTGTGACACCCAGAAGAGCGTCCCTTAGTGGACTCCAAACTTCGGCTAAAGTCGCCTACTCGCGGAAAGTTAGAGTTATTGAACACCACTGCCCGACCAGAGGGAAACGCAACGCGTGTCGTGTCTTGCCCGTTGGCCGGCTGCGATTTTTCGCGGGGCGAGCGTAAGTTGGCAACGCGGAGCTACGGCCACGCGAAGCACTCGCGCGTCGCAGAGCTTTTTTTTTTTCGGTATGGATGAATGCTATGAGCGAGGCCGACGCAGGCGGTAACGTCGCCACCTGGCAATGTGTTGATGCGTCGAATATACGAAACGCTCCTAATGGAACGGACGCGTAGAAACGACGCTTTGTTGGAACTAATCGTGGATTGCACGGTCATAATGCATTACTTCACTTAAGCAAGAGCACTGTGGGAGGACAGTGGGAGATATGAAAGGCGCGTTTGTACAGCCTAAAGGGTATGTCTCTGATTCCCTTTTAGAAGACATTGCTATTTGGGACTTTGCTATTTGAAACTTCGTTTTGTGCAAAACCTGATGTACGCTTGTAGAGGTGCCCTTGAATATTTTGTTCGCTGGGCATGTATATTACGCACATCTGTAATAAATACCATGAAAAAAAGTGTCCGTGGCGCAGTGGATAGCGTTCCCGGCGTCACTTGGCGCGGACAAGAGGTCTTAGGTTCGACCCCCCGTTTGACGCAACTTTTTTTATTTGTCTTCTGATCATGCGTATTTTTTCGACGTCATTTCCGCGACGGAAATACGTCACTGAAGTCTTGGTGGACCCCGGCATAAAACACTTTCGTGTTAAAATGCAACCAGCTGCGCGTAACGCAGTCTGATGTAACAGCGAAGCTGCCGGCTTACAAAGAAGCCTTTGCTTCGCCAATCAATTATTTTAGCTAGTTGAATGAAGTGGGATTTCAATGAAGTAGAATGAAATGGGAATGAAGTGGGTGAGTGAAGTGGCACGAGTGGCCGGAGTAGTAGGGGCCTTAGTGGTGAGAGGAGGTAGTCGTGATTAGTGGCACCTACCGGTTTCTGATCTGCCACAGCCCCCCGGACATAAAAACCTGGATTAAGGAGGGCATAAGAGAACATATAATTGGGCAAGTTGGTTTGACATCATTTAAAACAGCGCAGCAAGACGAGGACAGAAGAAACGAAAGAAACAACGGGACGGGCACTGACTCGCAACTAAGAATTTTATTCGAAAGTAACAGGTATAAGTACAGGAAAGGCACGTGATCATTAACAACTAAAAAATTGGCCGCGTATCTGCGTGCTTCGCTGCAAATGTCGTCGAAAGACGATTGTCTTGTGCCGGCTGTACTACTATGTTTTGCCTTGCCTCAGACAGCGCCTACTCTACGTTGAATTGGCCGCATCTGGCTGACATTGATAAAATAGAGGAGGCGCTGCGCGAGATATGGACGCCATTGAAAAAATTACACCATCGCCCGCTAAACGGAACCATGTGTAGATGCGAAGCAGCGGGCGCTAACGCTTACACTGGCGGCGGCGTTGACGCTGGCACTCGTCGCAGCGTTGCGCAGGAGAGAAAACTGGGGAGGCGCAAAGCACGCAGTGATGGAGCGGTGTTTCCTACTGGAACATGCCAATCGCTGCTAATGGGCAATGAGAGACAGAAGACTCCGACTGGAAACAGTGACCCGCAGTCCGCTTTTAGTTAACGCGCACGCTGCGACTTTTTATAATCAACAACGCACAGGAGAAATCTCCCACCGGCACCACCTTGCAGGTCAAGATCCAGTGCCATATATACGGAGTGGCCAGTGAACCGGTTGTGCAGCGCGACCAGTCGGTTTTTTCAACCAAGAAACTCGCTAGCAGACGCTGCCTGCGTCGGCGTCGCGAGGCGAGAGAGGGGGGGAGCGTAGGAGAGGAGACAGAGGGGGCAACGCGCATGCGCAGTGGGAGTGTGGACGCCACGGGCAGGGATGCCTAGAGGAGAGAGGGGGGGAGCGTAGGAGAGGAGAGAGAGGGGGGGACGTGCATGCGCAGTGGGGAGGTGGACGCCGCGGGCAGGGATGCCTAGAGGAGAGAGCGGGGGAGCGTAGGAGGGGAGAGAGGAGGGGAGGTCCATGCGCAGTGAGGGTGTGGTTGCCGTGGGGAGGGATGCCTAGAGGAGAGAGGGGGGAGAGGAGATTTTTATTCTTTTTTTTAAAGGGTTTGCGCATGTGCAGTAAGGGTGGTCACGCCGCACACCACCACCACCACCGGATTCAGCTTCGCCATAAGATGCTTCACATCTAAAACATGAGCTTGTGCCGAACCAAGGGCGTTACACCGTGACCAAGGGCCACTGCCAGCGGCAGCACCTTATCGTCGGCACAGGGCTTTTTCATGCAAAGCGTCGCAGTTCGTGCACAGCGTCGCATTTTCAGCGCAGTCTTTTCTGTTAAAAGAACACACGTCCTGACACTTACATATTAATGTTGCGCCTCAGGTATGCGTAGTATTAGGTTTTTTGATCGAATATGTTCAGAAATATGAATGGAAACACCAGTTCAAGATGGCTGGGCGTTCAGAAAGTAGTTAAACTTTGGCCGAGTAATTGAATCGGGTTACGGACAGACAGACAGACAGACAGACAGACAGACAGACAGACAGACAGACAGACAGACAGACCAAAATTTTTGCGTTGAAGTATCCCAAGAGAGACTATCATCTTTAAAACAAGAGTGATAACCTAACGAGAGCATGAAACTATCACATGGACGCCGACCTGTGCGTGAGAAAAGGCCTAATCACCAAATGATGCACGAAGATATCTTTGTTCATTTTGTGATATTGTTACTGACGGGTGGCTAATGCACAATCCATTCTCTTTACAAATGTGATATGCTTCGATGATTTCGCTGATGCGTTGATTCCTATGACGGTGAATGATTGTGCACTCCTCAAAGCAGGGCGCACACCCACACGCATTGCAATGCGCTCCGATGTGCGACAACCTGTCAGAGCGGCTGGCTCTCTCAGGCTCTTTTAGGCGCACATTAATGCAGCGCCCCGTCTGCCCTATATACCTCTTCCCACATGACAAGGGCAAATCATAAACCACCCCCATCCTGCAGGGAACAAACGCTGCCCTATGCTTGACTCCGCACACGCTGGAAGCCCCCTTTTTGTTCTCCAGTTTATTCTCGACAGAAGCGCAGATGGCCCCCCATTTTGTTAGGCGCCGAAAACAACACGTCGATGCCGTACCTTTTAGCCACACTTTTTCAGACCATGTGACGTGCGGTGCATATACGGCATGACTGCTGTCTTTCCTTCCCTCACCCGATCTCGCTGCTTGCCGCCGTCCTTAAGCCACCTTACACGTTCGTGCGAAAAGATTATTACACGTTCGTGCGAAAAGATTATTAGGTGGCTTAAGGACGGCGGCAAGCAGCGAGATCGGGTGAGGGAAGGAAAGACAGCAGTCATGCCGTATGTGCACCGCATGTCACATGGTCCGAAAAATGGGGCAAAAGGTACGGCATCGACGTGTTGTTTTCGGCGCCTAACAAAATGGGTGGCATCTGCGCTTCTGTCGAGAAGAAACTGGAGAACAAAGAGGGGGCTTCCAGCGTGTGCGGAGTCAAGCATAGGGCAGCGTTTGTTCCCTGCAGGATGGGGGTGGTTTATGATTTGCCCTTGTCATGTGGGAAGAGGTATATAGGGCAGACGGGGCGCTGCATTAATGTGCGCCTAAAAGAGCATGAGAGAGCCAGCCGGTCTGACAGGTTGTCGCACATCGGAGCGCATTGCAATGCGTGTGGGTGTGCGCCCTGCTTTGAGGAGTGCACAATCATTCACCGTCATAGGAATCAACGCATCAGAGAAATCATCGAAGCATATCACATTTGTAAAGAGAATGAATTGTGCATTAGCCACCCGTCAGTAACATTATCACAAAGTGAACAAAGATATCTTCGTGCATCATTTGGTGATTAGGCCTTTTCTCACGCACAGGTCGGCGTCCATGTGGTAGTTTCATGCTCTCGTTAGGTTATCACTCTTGTTGTTTTATTTGTTTTTATTTGTTAATGATCACGTTCCTTTCCTGTACTTACACCTGTTCTTTCGAATAAACTTCTTAGTTGCGAGTCAGCGCTCGTCCCGTTGTTTCTTTCGTTTCTTCTGTCCTCGTCTTGCTGCGCTGTTTTAAATAAGGAGGGCATGCATAGCCTTCTATAGTATTGAATAGCACAAGGTGTGAAGGAGAGAGCATAAAAGCCTACTCAAACGAGTACCAGCTAGGTGCCTCAGCTCTGCTGTGACCCAGCATTGCCGACTTAGTTCAAGCTGCGCTAATCGCTTGTGAGGACATACCTTAAGGCATTATGCGCTTTTTGTTGGCGCTGTGGTTGATGATGAAGAATTATGGCTGAGCACTTTATAATGGGTGGGAAGCTTTCAACGTCCCTGCTCATTACGCAATTCATATTCTGTAAGGTTGCGCTCTGCGGGGACCCCCCCCCCTCCTTCCAACGCCCACATTCCTGAGCTCGAGGGACAAGGGATAGAGGGTGCGCCCCCCAAGCTATGCGGGTGCGTCGGACGTGACTCACCCCTCTGCGCCTTGCTTGGGATTACCTGCCCAACCCTTTTGCTCCTTCTGCTACCTGCCCGATCCTGGCCGGTGCCGATGACCGCAGGCAACACGGACTGATGGAGGAGGGGATACAGGGGATAAAAGGAGCGGCCCCAGAGACCGCGACGTCTTCTGCTACTGGAAAGCTTGCCGGCTAGACACCGGCACTGCAGCTTACGGCCCCACTGAGGGTCGTTTTCCCTTTTACAATTTTGTCATATTCCTGTACATAGTTTTGTACAAAAAGTTTGTTTTAAAACGTCCAGCGGCGAAGGCGTCTTCTTCCGAGGCAACGTCACGAAGACGGTGGCGATCTCCATCGCGAAGCGCGGGCCCGGCCTTGCTTCGCTCCCAAAGAACCTGACCGAATGCTCCACGAGTTCGGACGAAAATTTACTGGCGCAGTCGCACAGGATCGTTGCACCCTGAACGACCACTGGACGAGGCCTTGAAGCAAGGTGACTCAAGGACGACAACAAGGAGCTGCGAGCTCTGGAGCAGCAGCAGCCGAAGCCTAACCTCACCTGCAGCGCATCGTGAGTTCCGGGAGGACCCGGCAGGCATCGAGCGAGCGACCAGCAGCCGTCCTCGCGAGGACCGCAACGAGAGGCTTTCCGGGAGACAGCCGAGGGTCAAGCTACGACGCGGCGCCGACCAGCTATCCAGCCACGACGACAGACCCCAGCGTCGAGAGCACCGGCGGAGCGAGTCCGGCATAGTCGCGAACAGCACCCCCCAGCAAAGTGCACAGGTGAGCCTTTCCTGTCACATTCCTGATGACCTCTGTGTTGTTTGGGCTGGCCCGCTCATATGCTCACTAGATTCGGGCACTTAAACCCCGACAAGCGCCGCGCTAGCATGATGGGGAGCGAGAGCGGGGACGGTGGGGCTGACCAGAACCTTTTCACGCCCGCCCCCTCCATTTCTGAGAAGGAAATGGAGTACAGGCTTAAGCTCGCCGAAGAAGAGCGGCGGTCTTTGGAAATAAAATTGCGGATCGCCCAGCTTCAAAGGGACAGCTCACCGCGGACGCAAGGTATCGGGAGCGATTCGACGTCCCAGAGCGGTCAAATGAAACTCCTCAGGCACTATGCACAAATGCTAACCGGAGCGTTTCCAAAATTTCCAGCTGACGGGGAAGTGCCCGTCTGGTTCGAGTCGGTGGAGAGCTCGTTAGAGGCATATAGCGTGCCGAGGGACTTCTGGGGTCTCATTATTTTCCCGCTAATCGCTGAGCGCGTGCCGTACGTATCTACACGACTTACACCCGAGCAACACCGGGATTTTGACACCCTGAAAGGCGTCGTGCTGGACGAGCTAAAGCTCTCGGCGGCTGAGTACCACAGGCGGTTTATCACGGCCACTAAGCGCCGCCGGGAAACATGGAAAACATTTGGCACTCGTGTGGAGAGTTATTTGAACTTCTACGTAGAAGCCCGCGGCGCTTCCTCTTTCAGACGCCTGGTCGAGCTTTTGGTAGCCGACCAGATAAAGGCGAGTCTAACCGAAGAAGCGGTCAAATACGTTAAACTGCGCGAAGGTGAAGACTGGTTGAAAGCCAGCGAGCTAGCTCGTTTACTCCAGACGTTCGAAGAAGCTACCGGGGAAGGTAGTGCCTGCAGAAAAGCTGTAGCCGCGAACAAAGGAGAGCCGACCCGCGAAAAGGTCGAGGGGGTGAGCAAACACAAGTCCCCCCCAAAGCGCGGAGACACAGGCGCGAAGGTACAAGAAGAGTAAGCCTTCCACGGGAGGCAAGAACCAGTCGCGCTTGCAAGGCTGCCCCAGCTGCGGTAGCTGGCGGCATCACGGAGACAGCTGTCCGTTCAATGGCAAGGACACGCATAACTCCGAAGGTGAAAAGCGTACCGAGATGGTAACAGCGCGCGTTTCCATTAGCAGTGGTGAGGCGCTTTCAGTGCCCCAAACTGTACAGCTGAACTGCGAAGAGAAAGTTTTGAACGCGATTGTGGACACGGGCGCTGATATTACAGTGGTGCGAGAGAGCAGCATTCCGGGTCACCTCGTTAAACCACACGGTACCGTCGATCTAGTATCAGCCTTTGGTGAGAGGGTGGAAGCGAAGCTCGCCGTCATTCCTTTCACTATACAGGGATCGGGCTCCCCAATAGAAGTGATAGAGAGCGCGACGCCGGTAATGTGCGCGCTCACGGACAGATTGGCCGGCCACACAGACTGTTTAATATCCGCTGACGCCTGGGAACAGTTACAGACCTCGACAGCGGAGAACAGACAGGTGCATATGGCTGCGGAGGGGACACAAACGCAAGAAAACCCCGACGAACACGCGATCGCGAGTCCAGCAACCTCGGCCAAAGTCAAGCCTTCGACAGCCGACGATTCAATGCGAGAAACGATAGTCGAAGCCGACGAGACATTCAGGTCTCTGAAACAGGCCTCGTGCGAGGCCCTCGCCACGCCAAACCTCGAAACACCGTACGGGCTCTCTGCTGACGCATCCATTGTAGCTGCAGGTGCGTGCTTGGCGCTAATTAAAAATGATTGCTCTGAGATGCCGATCGCTTTCGGTAGTCATCGGCCTACACCGACGCGGACGCGGTGGGCTACCATTGAACGCGGGGCATCTCCAGTAATTGGTGCTTCAAAGAAATTTGAACTATGGGGTTTTGGAGCCAAGGTACCCGTCATCGCCGACCACTACCCGCTCTCGTACCTCACATGCAGCAAGCCCCAAGGCGTAAATCTGACACGTTGGTGGGGTGAGGGACCAGCCCGGGCACCATTCGGGTCCTACGGTCTTGTGACAGGGATGGGGTTCCCTGCCCTTTTCGTGCAGATGGTGTGTGGCAAAGTGAACTTTCGACCACTGGACTGACTGCCATCACATGATTTTTAAAGTGAGAGAGAGAGATATGCAAGGAAAGGCAAGGAGGTTAACCAGACGCACGTCCGGTTTGCTACCCTGCAGAAAATGGTCTAGAGTCCAGTTGGTTCAAAGCCATCCGAAGCGGGCATCGCTGGGCGTCATAGCGAGTGCAGCTGCACAGGACGTGTTCGATGGTCTCTTCAGTTCCGTAGGAGTCGCATGTAGAGGTGTCCGCCATACCGATGCGAAACGAGTACGCCTTTGTAAATGCAACACCCAACCAAAGGCGGCATAACAGTGTCGCCTCGGAGCGGCAGAGTTGGGATGGAAGCTGTAGCTTGAGTGAAGGATCCAGTTTATATAGGTGGCACCTTTGGAAGCTGGTAGACGACCAAAACATGTGGGTAAGATTCCGAGCCAGCAAAGAAAGTTGTCTTGCCGCATCAGTTCTTGATAGAGGGATGGGAACCACACTGGTTCCTTCATGGGCTGAGCGGGCTGCATCGTCGGCTAACTGATTCCCTGTAATACCGATATGTCCGGGTAGCCACTGATATATAATGTCATGTCCTCTTGCTTGGGCTTGATGGTGACAAATTCTTGTTTCATGCACCAATTGCTCATGAGTCCTCTTCCGCATCGCAAACTGCAAGCTCTGAAGTGCTGCCTTCGAATCGCAGAATATGACCCACTTGCATGGACGCTCTGGAATGATATACTGTAGAGCGGCTCTCATAGCAGCAAGCTCTGCTGCCGTAGACGTCGTTGTATGCGACAATTTAAATGTTATTGTTATTGCTGCAGCCGGAACTACAGCTGCACCTGATGAGCTGCTGGACGAGACCGACCCATCAGTGTATATCTGCATTCGGTCCGAGTATTTTTCATGTAATAATAGCAGTGACGCTTGCTGTAGTACTACTCTGGAATGGTTGGTCTTCTTGCTGATACCCGGAATTTCTAGGCGTACCTGTGGCTGGTCGAGGCACCACAAGGGACACGCACTTCTCATAACTGGCGTATATCCTGATAAAATGTTGTGTCGGTGCTTGACTACTATGTCCGAAAACGTAGCCCGTGGTCTTTCGGAGGGTAGAAGGGCCAAGTGGTGGTCGGGGACACGGGAAGTATGTCGAATGTGCGCTCTGAGGCAATCAACAACGGTATATGTCCTGACCGGATGATCCTTCACTCTAAGCCGCAAAGGGCGAAAAGGGGTCTGTGGTTCGTCCTTTTGGGGGGGTAACTGCGTTGCCACAACCATTACTCCCCAAAGGATGAACGATTCGTCCTTTAGAGAGTAACTGTGAGCGGACGATCTGTTAGTCCTCAGTAGTTTTGAGGGACGAAATGTTGGGGTGTAAAGTTACCTCTTAGTGGGAGTAACTGATTTTTTCCTCTTTTTGCCTGGTAACTGCGTAGGGACGAACTGTTACCCCTGATGGGACTAACAGTTGCTCCTTCTCGATAAAAAAAATCAATTTATTACAGTTTCTGGTTGAATTACCGAGAATTTGGAAGTTGACATATGCATTTCATGACATATACAATCAATACACAGAAGTAAATTCAGAAGTAAACTACAGAAAATTCACAACCAACTCACAGGATTCGAACTCGCGACCATTGAATCAGCAGCCACGTACGCTAATCACTACACCATGCCCCAGTACGCAGCAGACTGAAAATTACCGGGGTTATATATGTTGGCACCATTTGGATAGTGCGCATTCTGACATATGTTCGTCAAAGTGTCAAGATTCCTTATATTAGGCTTCAGCCTTCAGTGTTTCGCAAGCAACCATTAGGTTTTGCCGTTCGTGAAAATGTAAAATGCGCTGGATTGGTTTTTCTGCGAGCGTGCTTCGAGCGAATTTGCGCGCTTTGTGAATGTATGCATATATAAACGTTCCCATATATGCCCCTGTCACTGTGTCCAAGCTTGCTTGCTGCCTAGTGTACCGAACGCTGTTGGTTATATCGTTCAGCGAAAATGTCTGTTTAGTGTCAGAAAAACGAAAACGTCTAACGAAACAACGAAGTTTATTGAACGACTCGTGTCAATTCGGCAGCATCGTACACATAAATTAAACAACTTTGTTGAATACAGAAGATAGGATGGCTTTCCTGCATCCTAAACGAAGCAATGAAAAGTGCAATGTTTTATTCGAATGGATGCTGTCCAACCGACTTCAGGAAGTGCAACAGCACCATCGACAGCTGCTGAGGGCGTGTTCGTAGCTGCAGGATGTTGAAGACGTTTCCGGGAGGCGCAACGCTCTCATTCATCGATTCCCTGAAAAAGTAAATGCAGAAGCATTCATTATTTCCGGCAGAAGTGTGCGTGCACTTGTAGCTACGTCACGCGGCGTCTGTTAGAAATGCCGCATCCCTAAAAATTAGACGAAAACTGCTCTTTCACTGAACCTGTCATAATGCAATCGAACAGTTCAAAATGTGTTGTGAAGCTCAAGAAACCCGTTCTGGATTTTAACGTTTCAAGCTTTCACAGGGACACGCTTGTGGGCCCACTTATTTATCAATAAAGCTTGCGCTTCATTTGAAAGAGAGAAAGACTATATGATTCTTAGCGTCGCTACAAGTGAGCAAAGTTGCCGATGCGGTCGCCGACTGCCTGTGTTAGTGGTGCTAATCCTTTAGCTAGACATGCAATTTTATCAGCCAATCTTCCCAAATGACTTGTTTACCTTGCAATAGAAGACATTGAGCGGAGTTTACGTGAATGTTCTTTCAGAAAGCCACGAAAACTTCTGATAAACAACGCTTATTTGTGCAGCGCTGAAAAAAAATTGAACAGCTGTACTTGCTGCAGCTAATGTCCCTCTCCGAGGTTACCATGTTTCGATGGCCCAGCCATCATACTTGTAGTTCTATAGCAGGCGGAACAGCACTCACGTCGTCAACCATGAGTGTTTGGTTCGCAAAGAACATGAATGTTAAATAAGCGGTCAGCGTTACATATCAACAACACACAGCTAAAATCACGCCGAGTGATCGCAGCCTTGTTTACACTCACCTTTTAGGCGATATCCAGTCGGCGCGTAGCATTTCGATGGCGTAGCACTTCATTCCAGTAGCGGACCACGTTTACCACAGCGCGAAGAACATTCAGTGCACAAGTGCCAGCAATCACAACCACGAAACGAGAGCACATCCACAACACACCGCTACACCATCGAGGGTTAGCTTGCCGCGCTATGACGAGAACACCACGCCGCGCATGGATACAGCTTGGGCGCGTGCACATTTTTTTTGTTTTTGTGTGTGGGAGCTTTCTCACATTTGCTTGTTATTATGCCATATAAACGATATTACCTTACTCCTGTCGTAGTTGCCGTAGTTGTCATGGCCGTGTACACTAGAACAAACTGTTAACAGTTGATTTCTTTAGCGGACTATTTCCTTACGCGCACGCTGACCATTCGTTCTAGGCCGCCGTTGCGCGGGAAAGTTCCATGGGAGTAAACGTTGCTCCCTCTGGCCCAACAGTTCCTCTCTCATCTTGCACACGGCACCCTCGTCTTGCAGTTAATCCTCCCGCGGACTAACTGTTCGTTGCGGGGACGAAATGCAGCAGTTACTCCCATTTTCGTCCTTTGCGGCTTAGAGTGTTGGCAAGCAAAATTGTAGCATAGGTAGAAGCGCATCGGGGCAGCCCTAGACAAATACGCAGTGCCTGACCCTGCAAACTCTCCAATGAACGAATGTTGGTTTTACAAGCATTCGACAATACCGGCAAGCTGTAGCGCAACAGTCCCAGAAATAGGGCCCTGTACAACTCTAGCATGGAGCCCACAGAGGTTCCCCATGACTTCCCGCACATGAATTTCAATATATGCACAATAGATAGCAGTCTCTTCTTCAAGTACGCGCAATGGGGGCTCCACGAAAGTCTTCTGTCGATTATGATGCCCAGGAAGCGATGCGTCCGAGCATATTTGACAATCTGCCCATTGATGTATACAGGGTACGGCGTCATTGGTTTTCGCGTGAACGCAATCAACGCGCACTTCTCGGTTGATATAGCCAAGCCTTGTTTTTGGAGGTAGGCTGTTGTCATGGTTGCTGCCCGCTGTATTCGCGCGCGCACTTGGGGGGCGAGTAACTGCAGCACTCCAGAGGCAAATGTCATCTGCGTATATGGAAAGGCAGACCGACTTTGGTAGAACCTCCGCCAGACCAATGAGGGCAACATTGAACAATGTAGGGCTTAATACACCTCCCTGAGGTACGCCGCAGTGGGTGAAATGTTCAATTGTTTTACCCTCATCTGTTTGCACAAAAAAGGACCTGCCTGTTATGTAGTCTTTTATCCATTGAAACATTCGTCCACCAATGCCCATTTCTTCGAGGGAATTGAGGATGGCATCATGGGCTACATTATCATATGCACCCTTCACGTCAAGGAAGAGCGCAACTGATATACGCTTGCGAACTTTTTCTTGCTGAACAAATGTCGATAGGTCAATGACACTGTCAATAGAGGAGCGGCCCCGGCGGAAGCCGGCCATGCAGGCAGGGTACATGGTGTGGCGTTCCAAGTACCACTCTAGACGAAATAGAACCATCCTTTCCATCACTTTTCCAAGGCAGCTTGCGAGAGCAATAGGGCGATACGCTGTCAAATCTAATGGGGATTTTCCCGGTTCCAGAAGTGGTATTAATCGACTTGTCTTCCACTGTCGGGGAACAGTGCCGTTATGCCAAGAGTTATTGAAGCATTTCAAAAGTTCTCTTCTGGCGTGTGGTCCCAGATGTCCCAAGGCACTATAAGTAATACCGTCAGGGCCTGGAGATGACGTGCGCTTAGAAGTGGCTAACGCACCTTCGAGTTCTTCCATGGTGAACGGCATGTGACTGTGCGACATGTGCATGTGCCGCATCTCGGCAATTTGAGCGTGTGCGGGTGACATGTTTACCTTCCTCATGTTATGTTGCCTGTCGCGCGAACCTTTTTTTTTGTTATTTCATTTGTTGCATCTGTTTCATGATGAACAAATCTTGGAAGGGAGGTGTAAGGTTGCGCTCTGCGGGACCCCCCCCTCCTTCCAACGCCCACATTCCTGAGCTCGAGGGACAAGGGATAGAGGGTGCGCCCCCAAGCTATGCGGGTGCGTCGGACGTGACTCACCCCTCTGCGCCTTGCTTGGGATTACCTGCCCAACCCTTTTGCTCCTTCTGCTACCTGCCCGATCCTGGCCGGTGCCGATGACGGCAGGCAACGCGGACTGATGGAGGAGGGGGGATACAGGGGATAAAAAAGGAGCGGCCCAAGAGACCGCGACGTCTTCTGCTACTGGAAAGCTTGCCGGCTAGACACCGGCACTGCAGCTTACGGCCCCACTGAGGGTCGTTTTCCCTTTTACATTTTTGTCATATTCCTGTATATAGTTTTGTACATAAAGCTTGTTTTTGAACGTCCAGCGGCGAAGGCGTCTTCTTCCGAGGCAACGTCACGAAGACGGCGGCGATCCCCATCGCGAAGCGCGGGCCCGGCCTTGCTTCGCTCCCAAAGAACCTGACCGAACGCTCCACGAGTTCGGACGAAAATTTACTTATTCAATGACATTTGGTTATTATATTACTCTTCTACCA
>JALIZH010000609.1:0-11508 GCA_030522465.1 Rhipicephalus appendiculatus
AGGAAGTCTTGCAGGCGTGCCACGACGATCCTTCTGCCAGTCACTTAGGCTTTGCGAGGACATTAGCGCACATACGCCAAAAAATACTGCTGGCCACAGCTGTACTCGTCCGTTCACCACTACGTCAGAGCCTTTCCGGTGACTGTCAGAGGCGTAAAGATCCACCCATGAAGGCCTGCCGGTTTGCTCCAGCCTTTAGATCCACCTCCAGCACCGTTCCATCAAGTGGGAATGTACCTTCTTTGTCCATTCCCTACGTCACCTTCAGAAAATAAGTGGGTAATCGTCGCAACCGACTATCTGACTCACTGTGCGGAGACAAAAGCTGTGCCTAGGGGAACTGCAGTTGAAGTCACCGGATTCTTTGTCCACGGCATAGTTTTGCGTCACGGTGCACCTGCTGTTCTCATCAGCGATCGCGGAGCAGCATTTACTGTGGAATTGTTGCAACAGGTCGCCAAGCTGACGCAGACCAACCACCGGAAGACCACAGCCTATCATCCCCAAACCAACGGCTTGACGGAGCGGTTAAACAAAACCCCTGACCGACATGCTATCAATGTATGTTGACGTAGAGCACAACACGTGGGATGAAATTTTGGCCGTACGTGATGTTTGCTTATAATACAGCTGTGCAAGACACCACCGAACTAACATCATTGGAGCTTGTTTATGGACGTCGCGTCACAACACCGCTAGACGCCATGCTCCCAGTAGACCAAGACGCCAGCGTAAATGGCAGCGTTGACGACTTCGTTCAGAAGGCCGAGGAAGCCCGCCAGCTTGCTCGGAACCGCACCCGCACGCAACAGGATACCGACGCTCGCCGTTACAACCTTGGCCGAAGGAATGTCCACTATCAACCAGGCGACTATGTGTGGGTGTGGACACCTGTCCGACATCGTGGGCTCTCGGAGAAGTTATTACGACGCTACTTTGGCCCTTACGAAGTTGTGCGCTGCCTCAGTTATGTGAATTACGAGGTGGTGCCCCAAAGCTCTGATACCAGTTTGAGCCGACGACGTCCACGTGCCGAGGTTGTCCACGTAGCACGGATGAAGCCGTACCACGCCCGCGAGTGACAAGGAACACTTCAAACCCTTTGGATTATGTACTACGTTACTACGGTTACCTTTTTCCTTCACGCTACCATCTTCCTCCATGGCGGTCTCTGGCACCTTATTCAGTCGGCCGGGACGGTCGCTCTTGAAAGGGGGGAATTGACGCGAGGTAGGCTGGCAACTATAGTGGCCGAGCCTCTCGAAGGAGGAAACGAAGTTGTTAGGTGTGCGCGAGCTCTGGTTTTTGCAATTTGCCTTGAATAAACGCCTTGTTTTGTGTCTCCGTCACTGCGTCCTCTAGCACCTATTTGCTAGTTTCATGACAATATTGTGAAGAAAAGGCTTGTATCTACCACAACACTAACACGTGCTTACATTGATTCATAACGCCGAAGATTCTCCGGGGACACCGTTTCTATCATATTAAGCAACAAATTCCCTTAAATGATCACTCTTCTGTTGCGTTCTGACTTACCGTACACTCTTAATGAGGCCCCGCTTAAATGCTGGCTATAACCACGAAACCAGACGAAAAATGTCCAGTTTCCTGGCAATATCTAGCACTTTGAGCGGGAACTGATTAAGAGTGTACCACAGAATGGAACTGGATTCGTAATGGAATGGTGGAGAAAAAATGAGCACTGAACAAATCAGGGCCAAAAGAAAACTATTTTATCAAAGCTTCAAAACATGTACGGGTTTCTTTTTCACGATGGAGCGATTGTACAAATAGCTGTCCTTATGTAGTGGTTACATTGCGAAAGCATAAGGCACACACTTCTGGCATGTTCCCACGTGTTAGTGTAAAGTACGATTGACTGTATAGCAATCCTAGTGGTTTGGCGAAAATATAATTTTTCTGCGGCGACAATTGTGTGGCCTGTGTCGATAGCTTTTTCGGCCAGTGCGTTTGAGGCAACATGTACTTTGGGCAACATCATTTCACTGCTGTCTAAGGCGCTGAATAAAATTCCCGGAATGACTAATTTATGAAGTTTCAGTCTCCGCTGGCAATACTAGAAACGACCAGTGAGAAACTTTTGCAATCATAAACATCTTTAGCGCGAACAAGGCAGTCCTTTAACTTGTTTGAAGTTACGGGAGCAATGTGAACGTCACAACTTTTGAAAATTTTTGCAAAATCTTTGCTTGTTTCAGGTGCGTACAGAGTGGCTAACCGTTTTACTGTTTCTTTTTCCGCGGCTTCTACGTAACAGAGCTCAGCTAAACAGCATATTTGTTTTCGGAGAAGTTGACGAAGTTGACAAGGGTACCCAGTGGCTTCGAGATCCTTCGTTATTCTTTTCAATACCCTTCTTTTCAATACTTTTCAACTGTCCTTGAGACGCGCATGAAGAACTCGCCCCTTTCTGTACCCACTCGTGATCAGGAAAGAAAAAAAGAAGATCGCAGGGAACACGTAGGGTCAGACGCCACCACGTGGCAGGAGACGCAGAGGGGTCACTCCACGCTCCGCAGTTGAAAAGAAAAAGAAATATTCTAGACCATAGGGTTCTGCATTTTCGACAATTGCAGCGCGTTGCTCAAACACAAAGACGTAACAACTGTGACAGTTGTTAGTTAACGCTTGTCCTGTGTATACCTGCACGTTCGTGTCGAGCATCTGTCTGTGATTCAGGGCCGCGCTACAAGCATCGAGCTGCTAGCCGTTCTTCGTGAGACATTCCAATTGCTTTCTATTGCGTGCCTTGCTTCGCTGTTGCGGCGAAACTGCACTTTTATATTGACCCTGATTTGGGTGTGTTCATACACAGTTCACTAATCACCAGACAATGTTTCCTCGAATTCACGACTACAATTAAATGGTGTAAAGAAGAAAGGAAGCAGCATACACTCAATGCAGAATGTGCAGTCATAGTTTTCCTATTTCATAACCCAGTGGATATCACACTTACTTGCAACCTTCAGTATATTCGCCAAGTGCATTTGGTAAAATATCTTCGAATGAATTATGATGACTAGCTTCTGTGCTGTACACATATTGAATATATAACCAAGAAAGGAATATAGGCTCTTGTTGTACAGCGCAGGCTCGGTGACATTCGATCGGGAATGCGAAGATACACTTTAGTTGCGATATATGAACTGTACGCACGCCCAGTTTTATATTTCGCATGTGTCTTATATTAGGGTACTTCGGCTAACAAATGTACTTTTGTACTTTTGTCAAGAGAAGCTCCACGGTTACGCTTGGCGTCATGAAACTGCATCGTCAACAATGTCCAATACTTAGAAGCAAGATTGCCCTGTCTTTGGTCCAATTTCTGATAGATTACACACATTTCTAAAGAAGCATGAATCTCCTATAAAACAAAAAAAATATTTTTATCTCTCAATGTGCGTTAATTTTTTTCAGTGTAATTGGCCTTGCTTCCTTACACCACGGGTGGGCAAAGTATAGGCACTTGTTGACCAATTAGGTGTACGCTTGTGGGAGGTTCCTGCTATTGGAAATGATAGACGAAATCTTCAAAATAGTTGTGATGACAATAACTCCTACCAAGAAGTGCATTTTCCTTTCAATACATTAAATGGTATATTACAAAGTCATTAAGAGCATGTAAATATAAGAAACGTCATAGATACTGATGCGTCACAAAAAAGAAGAAAAAGCTGGAATTACCTTCTCTCAAATTTTTAACTCGTATTTTCACTTAGAAGAGCGGGCTGTTTGGCGATTTGGTAATTCATTACGGGGAAACTGCGTGAAAAGAACCGTGGAAAAGGGAAGAAACAACAGCACTAGCGAATACTAACAACTGAATCTTTATTCGGAAAACGCAAAAAAATATAAGGAGCACTAAAACCACGTGTGCAGGTTGTAACATCGATAATGAACAACACATGCGCATCTAGATACGCAATCTCTGTACTACGTAACGCCACAGACGGCTTAGCAACACAACTATCGCCGGCCTTGTAAATAAAATGAGCTTCTACAATCTCACGTGTAGTGCGGTCCTTGTGCCGCGCCAAAACTTTCGTTCCTCTGAAACCTGGGCTGCATTTGCAATCACGGCAGTGTAACGACAAGTTCGTGGACGGTTGTCCTTTCATTGAAAACCTGTGGTCATTCAATCTCTGATTAATACAGCGGCCGGCCTGTCCGATCTAACAGCTTCCACAGGAAAGAGGAACAGAGTACACCACTCCCCTTTCCACATTCAGACAGGCTGTCCCTATGCTTCACCCCACACTCAAACCACTTAGGAGATACGCCTTCCACCTTTCTTTCGACAGCCCCACCAATCCTGCCCAGCTTATTCCGCAGGTGCTAATTGAATTGAGTGCTTCAATCATGTCAGAAATGCACCTCGGTACAAACATTTGGGCCTGTACTTTAGTCCAAAAAGTGCAATTCTAGCAATTTCAGTGCTTAATACCACTAGTGTAAAAAAAGACTTATGAAGACTTCTTATAAAAAACACTCTGCACAAAAGAGATCCCTTGATCTTCAGATCACGTACGCAGTGTGTCCCACGGGACTTGCTAGGGATAACCGTCGGAAAGAGCGGCCAAACTGACTTGCAAGGGATGTCCGCCGGTGTTGTTTCAGAAATGCAGTGGATATCCGAAATCCTGTCGGGGCTTGTCCTAAGGACATCCATACAATATCATTTTTGTCAATGGGTTGTTACGTGACGCGTTATGTTCTTTTACTAACGTGACTCATGGTTACTTCTTTTCTGAAGGAAGCATGTCACGGGACTAGACGTTAAGTGATATTACGCGACTTCATTCTCGTGACTAGTTGTCACGTGATGTTTTGCCTTTTAGCCATGTGATTAGATGTTAAGTGATGTTAAGTAATTTTCATTCTAAAAGACGGGGCATGCAAACACGGACACAAGAAGGAAGTCAGGACACCACGAACGCCTACTAACAACTGAAGAAGCACACAATGGCGGAAAAAAAGAACGCACGCAAACTTATCTGCGCATGCTCATGCAATATGCGAAGCTATGAATCTGGCACGCGGGTGGGTCTACGTGAAAGTTAATTGTTAATACATTTGATTTCAGCTTTATGCAAGTTAATCGACCGTTGCCTCATGCATGCGCTACCAATATCATCCGCATGCCATGCCTCAATCATCAGACGCTTGTCTTCATTTCTATGCCGGTACAAAACTGTGCATTCATCGAATTTTGGATGCACTTACACTCTCGACACTGCAAAGAAAGATCAGAAGGCGAGCCTCCGGTTAGCGATCTCGTATGTTCCAATAATCTCTGGTTAATGCAGCGGCTCGTACAGAGTCATTCAATGCTCCTTATGGTCACCAAACTGAGCCGTCACGCTATGAGCGAGCTTCATACGATGCTCAAAAATGCCGCAACGCGGCGCCGCTCCTCCACAGTGGCGATCGTCCGCGCCATCAGCGTACTACAAGGCACGCTCAGTGCGAGAAAAGCAGCTGGATATCATGTGTTTAAGCAAGCGGAAACGTTGTTCCAGGACGAGGATGCCTAACACGTTTTGCGTGCCACGATGCCGTTCCGTCTACAAGAGCAAAAGGACGCCGTCGTTCTCTTTACCATTAGAAAAGCAGCAGCGCCAGAAATGGAAGCGGGCCATACCGCGACAGGAAAATGGCGAGTTTAACTTTGAGTCGAAGTGCACACGTGTGTGAGCGAACCCTTTCGACGCCTCGGACATTGACACTCCGTATCATTTCAACATCAACGGCGCATCAGTCTCATTGAAACGCGACAAGCCAACGCTGATACCTGACGCCGTTTCAATGATTTTTGAGGACTTCCTTCGTATCTCACGAAGCGCAAACCCGTGTCCCGCTCATCGACAATGCGACCACTATGCCAAACGACGGCGTGAGTCACAAACAAGTGGAGGGATGCACTTCATGTCCAGCAGGTGGTGGTAAAAAACCAAACAGTTAAAAGTATTCCGGCACCTAAATCAATATTCCACGTGTGGATGTTCTTCATTCATGTTGCTTAAATAACTTATTCTTAACCTGGTGCGTTGGGGCTCCGTGTATGTGGTTTCTGTACGAAAATTTCGCTATTTTGTTTTTGCACAAGCAACCTCTATTTCTTTTTTTATTGAATTATAAAGCTTCTTTTTTTCTCGAATTGCCGGATCATGATGGCAATAGGAACATCGGTGAGATTGGAATATCTTAACCTCTTGTAAACATCTTTGTATTAAAAGAAGCAAAATACCTATTCTCGATTGTTTTGATCTGTTAAGATGCAGCCAGGAAGGACTCAGATACTGCCCACAGCTTAACAAATTTAGAATCGGTGGCGGAGGTATGGGCGCGTAACAGCCCATATTTTTGCCTCTGTTTTCAAGTGGCACCGCTGGCACTTTGCTGCGAATGCACGGTGTTTAACTTCACGGGAATATTGAGAAGCTCTAGCTATCGTAGTGTCGTAGTGTTGAGACTAAAGGAGCTTGCCAGGCCACGGCGGCCGAATTTGGATTGAGGTGAAATGCAACAACACCAGTGCGGTGAGAATTTGGTACATGTAAAAGGACCCCCAGGTGGCAAAAATCATTCAGAAGTCGCCGGCTACGACATTCGTAATACTCATACCGTGGTATTCGCTCGTAAACCCCAATTGTTGTATTTTTCGGCTCATACCGGCGCGAGCTGCATGTCTTGAGCTGCATTTTTTCCCCCCTCCCGGGTGCTCATTTAAAACAGACAACCCGTTCAGGCAGGTATTTATGGATGCTGAGTGCTAAAAGTAAATGCCTGAAAGCAATGCGACCGTCGCGAAAGCTTAGAAAGCTGACACACCGAGGCTGTCCCACACACAGCCCCAGCGATAGCAGCGTTCACATCGCCTCTGAAGCAAAGCTTCGCCTCTGGCGGCGGCGGCTGGCTCCATGTGAAACTGAGGCCACAGTTTCGTGACCATAATAAGCACTGAATGACTCTGGTCCTACGTAGAAGTGGCCGCAGCTGAAAGGGACCTTACATAGCACACCAGCACGGCAATTAATCAGTTTGTTGGTGTGTTTTTTTACGAAACACATATCGGTTCCCATCTTGTCGTTTACTCTATAATCCGTTCTCTGCACAGCGGCACAAATCATACCTAGCTCATTGGCAGCCGTAAAAACAACGTTAACGCCGTATCTACTTCCTAATTTTTAGTCACGTGAGTAGTTGCTACGTAATGATACGTGTTTTAGTCGCGGATCTAGATGTTACGTGATTTTAGTCTCGTGACTAGCTCTACATGGTTTCGGCGGGAACATGTCACGTGTCTACTTATTACGTCACATGTTAGGTTATTTTACTCACGTGACCTATGGTTACTCGTTTTATGGAGGGCACATGTCATGTCACGACTGGTGGTTAAGTGATAATACGTTGCTTTATTCTGGTGACTAGTTATTGCGCCATGTTGCGCATTTTGTTCCTGTGACAAGATGTTATGCCATGTTACGTAATTTTCAGTTACGGCACTAGTTCTGACGTGATTTAGTCGCGTCACTACTTCTTAAATAATTTTGGTTGCGTAACTGGATGTTACGTAATGTTACGTGATTTTAGCAACCTCACTAGATGTTACATGATTTTGGGCACTGCTACGAACGGCTGTGGCATTCATCATGGCAGGCGCCATTCCGCGTGAACCTGTCCGTCAGCTAGTTTCCCCAAGGGCTGGTGCTGAGACGGAGGCCCGGCGAGCCACATTTTCCTGGAGGTCGCTTATGCATGCGTGGTCGAGAGAGCCAGGAATTGCAGGTTTGGGTGTAGCACCACGTATGAAAATGGTAAGAAGGAAGATGACTGGAAAGAGGTGATGACAGGAAGGATAACAGGAAGATGCCGCCGTGGACGGGTTTTGAGAAATACGACGGGGGTGGGGGGAGAGAGGGAGTCACGAGGCTTGCGCGGCGTTGACAGCTTGAGCCGGCGCCACTGTAGACGCTTCTCATTGCTTCAGGTGGATGTTTTCACCTGTAAGGAGCCATTAGCAACTGCAAGTGTTCGAGACAGCAGCCGCCTCTTCTGAGGTGACTGACTCCCCCCCCCCTTCGGACTCAACCTCTTCGCCTGCCATTCACCGTGGGTGAGTCGCCGAGGCGTGGTGTGGGATACGTCTTTATTCTGTGGTGTGCTTGTGATCACCATTCGAAGTCTCGACTAGGGTTGCCGTTGGGTAGACTTGAAAAGGAGCCAGAATTGAGGCTAAAAGTAGCCAAAGTAGCCATGCCATTTAACTTTATCGGCCAGATTTGTAGCCATACCGAAATAAAACGGTATATATGGCTAGAATTTTTATAAAATAAATATGATAGTGAGTATGGAAAAACATAGAACTAAGGCCATATTTATTTCCGTTTTCTCTTCAAGCCACAAGTGAATTGCAAAAAGGGATTCATTAAATATTTATTTAGCTTATTTATTTATTTTTGTACCGCAAGACTAACAGCATTGCAGAGGAGAGTGCATAAAACAAAAAACAAAAAAATGAATAGAATAATGAGTAAATAATGTATAATGAAAAGACTTCTAACCGAATTCTAAGCTTCGGCTTTTACAAAACAGAATGACCTCAAAGCGATAACCAAAGGGATGGCCCATAGTGCGTTGATAAAATAAGTACGTCGTGGAGCCCGCTTCACTGGTATATTCCATGAAATAAGCTCAAGCTGCGAAAATTTCGATGCGCGGCTAGAGAGGGAGCGGAAAAACGCCATTTCGTGGCTCTTATGTTATACCAGTTCGGTTGTAGTCAAATAGAAATTTTATATTCTTCCTGTTAATGTTACTTCATATATATGAGCATAAAAATATTCATAGCAAGTCACAGGTTATAAAATGCAACGATGTTCAAGAGGTAAATAGGCAGAATATTAGTGTTTCGGAAGTAACCTTTATTTTTCTGACATTTAGTTCTGTAAATCATAGTTTGCGCCCGGTCCATCTGAAAAAAACAGCGCTAATTCAAACACGGACAAAGAAACATCACACGGGGACGGTCGCTGCACCCGGTGGTGCTGCAACTATACACTCTAAGGCAAAATTACCCGAAAGAGGAGTAATAGGCGCGCGCGATGAACGGATCGACCGTTGAAGGAGTTGACAGAGGGATGCGTGCCGTGTGCAAACCAGTTAGTCTCCAAAGGGATGAACAGGGATGCGTGCCGTGCAAACCTGTTAGTCTCCAAAGGGATGAACCGCGCGGGAGATGCAGGCGGTGTGCAGAGATACGTCACGTGTGCAAACCGTTGTCAAGAGAACTAACCGTCCTCCTCGCCCATGGGTCAGTCTTCTCGCTTGTTTTCGTGGTGGCGCGTTGGGCCGCGCTTGGAGAGTTCGACGATCTAGGAAATGCGCCAACTACGCCGCGGTGCTTTAGAAGATATGCACGTATGCGTGGATGAGCGTGTGCACGGTGGTGCTTTTACGTTTCGCCGCACCTATGAAGTCAGGAGTTGGTCTCGACACGTCGTGACGCCGTCCACGCCGTGATGTGTATCTCTCGCGTAGTCAAGGCACTGCGGCACTGCGTCGCCACCGGCTGGAAATGGCGGCCGAGAATACAGTAGGCCTATCGGATCCATGATTGCAATCTGACTCTGTGAAGAAATCAGCGTTAGATTCTTTCACAAGTAAGTTATCATACTTTATTCTGCCGTACTTGTCGCGTGCGGGAAACGCATCGCGCTTTTTGGCAACAGGCTCGATCGTGTTGTGTATCGCGCGTTCGAAATGCACCACCAAGGTCTGCTTGGCTGTGTGCTCACCTGAGCTTTGTGACTGCCTGGAAAACGGCCGCCATTGCCGTTGGCCGCCCGGACGCTCGAGCATGGAGTGTTCGCCGAGGTGATGAGCTGCGGGCTCGAGATATTGGGTAGAGGCCTCGCCGCCGCGGTGCGACTCGTGCAAAACGCATTTGCGGTTACCGGCAACGACCTTGGTTGTATGTCGCACGATTGAAGTGCACCGGCAGCTGGCGGGGACTTTAGCTAGCCGACTTAAGCTGTGCTTCGGAACTCTGTGGGAATTGGTCGCCCTTACCGTTGGCTTGCCCGTCACTCGGTCGCAAGCAGCTCGGCGGCTCGGCCTCGGTGCTGTTGTGGCGGCGGCACCGGCGGCGGCCCCCGCGTTCGCTCGCTGTACTCTGCCGCTCGCTCGAGGCACTTGGTGGAAATATATCGCCATTACGGTCGTCTTCCTCGGCGCTCGCTCGGAAGCAGCTTTGCGCCGTTCGTGGCGGCGGATCCGCGTTCGCTCGCTGTACTCTGCCGCTCGCTCGAGAAATTTGGTGAAATTGGTCGCTATTACTGCTATTACCGTCGGCTTCCTCGGCGCTCGCTCGGAAGCAGCTCGGCGGCGGCCCCGCGTTCGCTCCCTCTTCTGTTCGAAGTTCCCTGGCGGCAGAAGCTCCGAGTTCGGCCCCGCTTTCGCCTGCTTGAGCAATACGACGTCGCTCGCAGAGAACTCACCGACTCGTTAGCGGCAAGCCGTTCACGGCGCCTCGGCGTGATGGCTGTCGCGCTATGTGGCTAGAAATGAGTCTTTGGTGATGTATGACGTCGCGGTGAAATTATTTGCATGCCATATTTTAGACGTGTGTTTTATTTCACTTTGTTCATATTTGTCATGTGCGTGCATCTTCGTCCTCTCTCTCCCGTGTGACTAACTATTTGCCATCTTTTTGTGCAGCGTTTTCCACAACCTGCTGTGTGCGCAGGTGCATGCAGTACCAGTCATCTATCGCCTCCGTTATAGCAGCTTCACAAAGAGGCTGTACGAGATATGACAACGTGGCTGGACCTGCATTTGACATTTCACGGTGAATTCACCGAAACAATGCAGACACTTTATATGTCTATAGAAAAAATAAAACAGTTAATTGTCTCCCCTTTTGTCTTTCGTTGTTGCATTGACTGCGAAAGCAGTGAAACACGCATGACTAAATATTTTTTCGCGTCTTCTTTTCCGCGCCACTTGTTGCTCCCTGCGGAGAAAAAACACTGAAAAAAAGTATTTAGCCTTGCGGAGAGTAACTGTAGAAAATCATCCTTAGGATTAACGTACCATTTTAACTGGGGATAAAAAGTTCATACGAGTGGAGTATTTGAGTGGACCGACCGTTCGTCCGGCGAGGTGCAACTGTGGGGGGTCTAATGGTTGTCCGGTAATGTTTAAATGTGAGGAATAAATGTTTGTCCATTGAGGTGATCTGTGGGGACTAACGGTTGCCCGGTAAGGTGTAAATGTGAGAACTAAATGTTAGTCCCTTGAGAGGACTAACTGTTAACTTGTGGAGACTAACTGTTAGACCTGGTGCCTGCAGTCCTTAAAGGGACTAATGGTTGTGGCAGCCCCATTAGTCCCCAAAGGGACAAACCACACCCCTTTAACACTCTTTTGCCTTAGAGTGTATCGTGTTATATAGTATAAGTTCAGTGCGTCTGTATATATTTATGC
>JALIZH010000610.1:0-15348 GCA_030522465.1 Rhipicephalus appendiculatus
CAAAGAGACACCAGACTTTGTTGATTCGGCAGTGGACTCTTGAGCCACAATGCTACAGAATAAAAGGAGACACCGAATTCTTCGAACCGTGGGGCAAAAAAGCTTGGAGGGCACTTCAGCTTCACCTTCAAGCGTAGAACACAATAGTGTAATCAGACTCTCTTCGCATCCCAATCTCAATCGCTAGTCGAGCTTCGCTTCCTGGTGGATATTTCAACCGTGCCATAAGGTAAGGAACGTCTGTGCGTCTTTAAATCGGCCCTTTCAAACTCCTAGAATGTCTACTATAATAACAGTTGCCAAGTGCCCACTACGACACAACTCTTCCCTTTGAGAGTTGGCACGGTAACCACTAGGCACCCGTAAGGCAACACGTGCACCTGCGCATAGACACGTGTTGTCTTAAGGCACACAAAATGCCTGCTTTTCTTGATGATGATAATTATTATGCCTGCGTGCTTTGTATTGGGGGCCTTTGAACTAGTCACTAGTTGCGCAATTCACATGTTTTAACGCCTGGTGTGATTCCACGACTTTGCCACGCAATATTACATGAGTCCATGACACTCCTCACACTACATGACATTCCAATCATGTTTTCTCTTTTTCCGAAGCAATTTCCAGCACGGGCGTCGCTCTGTAGTAGAGCGCCTGCTTGCCGTGCTTGCCATTGGAACCTTAATTTTTTTATTATTTCATCATTTAGGTCTATCTCGAATTTTCCCTCCGGGCAACGCTGATTTTTCGCTCACAACCAGCGACGCCGATGCCCACAACGTAAATTCTGCGAAACGAGCTCTTTAACACTCTTGAATTAAAAAGACAATGGCAAGGCTATATTCCACTGTTGGCGCCTTTGTGCCATCATAAACATTTATGCTTTCCTGTCGCAGATACAGGTCGCGCACGTCTTTGTTTTGAAATTATCTACATTTATGTTAAAATTTGTTGTGCCTAAATCTAGGACGTTGGAGGCCTAAAACGTGTGCTACCTGCCTATTGGCCTCGAGGCCCACCACTGGAAACGCCGGCGCCACCATCGGCGTGACGTGCTTGGCAGGATCACGCGGTCTCGGCGGCCGCGTCGGCTGCTTGCGGAGCGCTGCCGCGTGCTTTGTAAATGAGTTTCAAGGTCCCCCTGCGCTGCGGTCGGTACGAATAAGGGGGTTTTCTCGCATTCTGAACCCAACTGAACCCATTGTAACAGGAGTGGCTACCTCCGGAAGCGATGAACATGCTGCTATTAGGCTTGGTGCCGTAGTGCCGGACGTATACACGCAACGAAGTCCGGTATAAGCCTGCACCGGTGCCCGTGGGACAAGAAACGGCGTGAAGAGTGCGTTGTGGCACTAAGAACCGACAAGCCCAGCTATCGGCTGCCAGTCATGTACAACAAGCACTTCCGCGACGACGATTTTCGCTGCTGCGTCGGGGCTGTGATGTTGAGTGGCAGAAAGTGCGCACTGCGACGATTGTCCTCGCGCGCTTCCCCGCCTGCTAATGGTGCTTATCTACCGCAGTATGGAAAAGGCGCAGCCTTTGCATCCCGCAATACCATCTCAGAACGTTCCTGTGCGACCTCTTGATCGCCGGCCTCTCATCGTCTAAAATATGGCCTGCAGATATACTTCAGCGACTGTTTAGATACGTTGGATTTAAACACTCGTAAGGTTCCTTTTACATTCCCCTAAGATGACCGGAAGGCTAAAGCCACCTTCTCCTTCTTGTCAGTCAATATATTGATTTTCCCCGCCCCGCTCCAAGACTTTGTGCACCTAACGAGGTTTTGCACTGCCTCCGTGATCGGTCCACCGATCACGGAGGGCTGTGCAAAGCGACCATGTCGTGTGAACACGTCATGATGTGACATGACGTTATGTGACGTCATGGAGACATCATGACGTCTTCACAAATTTGGGCAATCTGACGTCATGATGACGTCACCACGTGATAGTGATTTTTTTTCTTTTTTTTGCATTACTCGTGCCGGCGCCGACGAGGCGGGATGCCGACGGTCAATCTTCCCTTTTGATGAGGCATCGAAGGTTTTCGCCTTCATAACCTATAGGCGACGTTTGCTGGTGGATGTACATAGCGAGCGAGTCAAATGCTGCGGCTGATGTGTGCTGCATTTATGTTGGCAATAACATTCTTTCAGTCAGTCGTGCATTCTCCTGACGCAAGCGCTACGTGCTAAAAAGCCCAAATTTACTTGTGCCACTCTCAAACTCAAGTTGGGCCTATTCAACCCCCATGCATTTTTTTTGGAGCCTTATTTATTTATGTGGAAAAGATGCCGCGCGGTTGGCGTTACACTCGATATACTTCCCTAATTGCAGGGCAACTCGCCAAATAATGCTGGGCATTAAAATTTTTGCATTTCACTCTTTACGTGTTGTTACCTTGTTTTGCAGCTGCAGGTTTGCTGCAATAACTTCCCTTTCTTTTACCACTATTTCAAGTTCAGGTAGGTCCTTGTTCACATCGACGTTTGCAGAACAAGTGCGGCGACGTTACTGTATTTTCATTCGTTTCCTTGGCGTTGTATACTACTACATGGCCTCGCAGACCACTTCTCCTTCCATCAGCAATCTCGAAGTGTTGAAGCTTTGGTCTATGAATTTGTTGATGGCAGAGAGCGGCAAGTTCAGTGGAATGCAATGGAAACGAAAGTTAAGCAACATATTAAAAAAGGGCATCGCATTTTCTCACGCTTTGTGTGACCACCAAACGAAACGAACACACTGAAACAACAGGAGGAGCGGCAATTGCTCGCTTAGAACACCGATCTATATGCAGTGCGAGCCAACATGTCAAATGACATTGAAATATACATTAATTTTGACTGAAAAAAAACGAAAAAAAAACGTTGAATCGTCGGGACGGGACATCACAAGATGCCATAGGCGCGCTGAAGTCGTAGCTGTAACAAAAAAAAAAAAAAAGGAATAGCGACCGCGCAACAATAGCTTTTGTGTACTCACAAATTCTCATATTTTGCTGCCTAAAGTTCACGGCACGGCGCCAAAACACGCTCGTAGCGAAAGCGAAACCACGAGTACGAACAACAGAGTAATATGGGAAACATTCAGGGAGATAATAAATCGAAGTCCAAGAGATAGCAAGGTCCACTTCCAGAAACCGAAGGCATCCGAGAGGGATATTGCAGATTTGTTTAATAAACATTTTCTTTCAGTTGGTGCCTCTACAAAACACTCTTCTCACTTTCCCTGTGAAAGTTATATTGCTAGAAACTCCTTCCCATCAATGTTCCTATCTCCAACAGACCATGATGAGGTACAAAATATTATAATGTCCCTAAAAGATAACTGCGCCTGCGGACCAGATGAAATCAAAGCTAAACCGTTAAAAGCTGTGAGTTGTATAGTTTCAGTTCCACTGGCACACATATGTAACACGATGATGTCGACAGGTAAATTTCCAAGCAAGATGAAAGAAGCCAGAGTCACCGCCATTCATAAAGGAGGGTCATTTGACGATTTGAACAATTATAGGCCTATCTCTATACTTTCTATATTCTCAAAGATAGCGGAGCATATTATCAATAAAAAAAGAATAACGGGGTTTTTAAACGCCCATAATATTATTGCTAAGGAGCAATACGGATTTTGTAAGAGCAAATCAGCTGAGACGGCCCTCCTGGGGATTAAAGAAGCAATCCTTGAGAATATAGAAAATAGAATCTTTACGCTAGGTGTCTTTTTAGACTTTAGAAAAAGCCTTCGACTGTGTACAACACGAGCTTCTTTTTCGGAAGCTACCCTTTTACGGCTTCCGTGGCGTGGTGCTGTCTCTAATAAAAAACTATTTAACTGACAGGTCACAGTACACCATTATCAATAACTTTGAATCTGAAACCCACCCTATAAAATATGGAGTACCTCAGGGGTCTATTCTTGGACCGGTATTGTTTTTGCTTTATATAAACGATATTGTTAATATAGAAGGATGTAAAAATATAGTATTATATGCGGATGACACGAACGTTTTTTTTCCGGGATTAACTTGAATGACATTTTCATGGAGGCGAATACATGGTTAGAAAAACTTAACTTTTGGTTGGACGCTAACAAACTTCAACTTAATACAAAGAAAACACAATACGTCTTATTCAAAGCTAAGGGAACAGCACATCAACAAACCCCACGGCTGACATTTCAGGGAACACTACTACAACAGACATCAACCATAAGATTTCTAGGGGTAATATTTCACGAAAACCTTTCATGGACACCACATGTGGACTCACTCAGGACTAATGTATCTAAAGCAATCGGGTTAGTAAATAAATTAAGGCACTTTCTACCACCTGACGCGAAACGACAGCTTTACTATGCCCTTATACAGTCACGTCTTACATACTCTTCTCTGGTGTGGTCTACAACCACCGAGACGAACTTAAGTTCACTTTTATCGTTGCAAAAGCGGGCAATACGAGCAGTTGGAAATATCCCATATGCTGTGAGTACAACTCCTTACTTCAGCTACTATAATATAATGCCGATAAAGTATCTACTTAAACTAAAGTTGTCACACGAGGTAATGCGCCAATATACAAGTAATCGAATGCTTTTCGAGGAAAAATATCGGATCAAGCAAACCCCCTACGAACTACGTAAAAATAAAATAGTCAAATCCCGATCCCGAACAAATTACGGCTTACAAAAATTGGCAACATTAATACCAGACATCTTAAACGAACACCCAGGTATACTAACCCTACTGCAAAATAGAATCTCCCTAACACAATTTAAAAAGCGAGTAAAAGAATTAATATTTCCTGAGTCTTAGGGTATTGTTTCTAAGTTATGTATTGATGTGTTCATAAATGCTGTGTAATGTATACTGTAATTTTTTTTAACAGATACTGCCACATATGTGTACATTTGTATCGTTGCTTTTCGTTTTTCTGTTCTATTTTCGTCTCAAAGCACAACGAGTACTTTTCTTTATTGTTCTTGAACTGTATCATACATGTATGTGTTTTCTATTTATGTATATTGTGAAAAACAGAACGCACTGCAGCTGCTGTCTGGGTGACGTAGCCTAGTCAGGCACCTTTCGGGCCTTTTGCTGCGTCTCCTTAGACAATTGTAAATTGTCTTAAATAAAGTTTGAATTGAATATACATGCAGACGCTCATACATGCAAAAGCTCCGTCGGTCGCCGCGAACCCGTGCGATCACTGGCTTGAGGCTTCTTTCTGTTATGCTCCGTTTAGGTATACAGGCGTCTACTCTAACAAAATGTTTCACATAGTTTGTACTCAACGACTGACTACATTTCACGCCAGAAGCCGGTTCAGGGGGTCTCATCGCGGTGACCGCGTGAAGCGGGCGCTTCGTTTTCTGCTGAGAGACAGCGACTGTAAACTATGTTGTGCTTTGTTTTCGTCGAAAATTATTAGTTTAACACTACAGAACATATTTCGTTTCGAAAGTACGCACAGAATTGTCCTGGAGCGCTTCCGCGACGTGTTTTGTAGAGCGCCGACAGCAAATCTTATGGGGAGCGCGCGGCGGTATCCTGCCTAGCACGCAATCGAGGCGCGCCCGATAGAGGGCGACTCCGTAACTCCTCGAGGCCAATATTGAGTGCCGAAAAGTTGTTTTCCCTGCCTATTCCTGGCGCCTAAAACGCGCTTTTTGAATGCCTCAAAATCCGGCCGTTAAAGGTGACTCCTAACCAACTAGCTCACACTTATGTCACTACATTGTCTGTGCGTACAAAATTTATATATATATCGTTAGGGCCATTTGGTAATGTTTCGCTCAATAAAATACTTCCCCATCTCCCGTAAAGGGAACCATGTGTGGATGCGAAGCAGCGGGGAGATAATTAGCTTGAGCGGGAGGAACGTCGCCGCTCTCGTTTCATGGCAGCGGTCAGGGCGCTCATCGCGGCGCTGCGCAGGAGAGAGAATGAGGCGCGCGCGCTTCGTCATTTTAATACCCCAGCAGAGTATGCAGCTGTCGCACCACCTGTCGTGCGCGCCGCTCCGTAGAGGATTCCTAGAGGAGAGGACAGGGGGACCGTAGGAGAGGAGAGAGAGGGAAGGGGACGTGCATGCGCTGTGGGGGTGTGGGACGCCGGAGCCGCTCCGTAGAGTATAGGATTGCTAGAGGAGAGAGGGGGAGAGGACGCGCATGCGCTGTGGGGATGTGGGACGCGGGCGCCGCTCCGTAGAGTAGATGATTCCTAGAGTAGAGAAAGGGGGTGAGCGTAGGAGAGGATAGGGGGAGGGGACGCGCATGCGCAGTTGGGGGGTGTGGGACGCGGGCGCTGCTCCGTAGAGTAGAGGATTTCTAGAGGAGAGAAAGGGGGTGAGCGTAGGAGAGGAGAGAGAGGGGACGCGCATGCGCTGTGGTGGTGTGGGACGCGGGACGCGGGAAGAAGGGACAGACTAAGCCCTCTCCAAACACATGCAAGCAAGATCAAGGAATGGGGTAAACCTGGGCGACAGACACCACCTGCCTAGCCATTGCTAAGCAGCCTCTCTGTGCTCTCAGCCATGACTCTGATGACTGTGGTAGTGGTTGATGGCCTTCATATTATTACAGTGTTCTGGTTCGCATAATGGGTACTGACATAGCCCGGAGCATAAGATGCTTCGCATCTAAAAAATTACGCCACAGTCTCCTTTCCTCCGCATGCTTTGCATTACATCGATTCCCACGGTACATGTGATTTACCGATTATTTGTATGTCTCATTCCTGATGAATGATGACAGATCGTGAATTTACCTCCTTTCTCCCATCTTTCATCCACATAATTTATTTATTTATTTATTTATTTATTTATTGAAAATACCTCAAGGACCCTGTACACAGGGTTTTACATGAGGGGGTGGGAGAAACAAACAAGTTAGTTAATGTTTACAAAGTATGACTCAACGGAGTTCTTGAAATGAGCATGGTTGACGTGAAGGACGATGTCTGCGGGAAGATTGTTCCAGTCGATGGCAGTCTTGACAAAAAAATGACTGTAGATGCGTGGCGGTGCGGGCATGGGGAGGGTATACGGCTTTATCATGGCTGATGCGTTGAGAGATGCGATGAGCTGGATTGATGGGAGAACAGTTACGCAAAACATGAAAAAAACTTATGATAGAGTGAAAGCCTTGCAATTTTTCGGCGCATCTGAAGACTAGGCAGACCTGCTTTCTTCTTAAGGTTAGTTACGCTAGTAGTGTACGAATAGTCAGAATAAATAAATCTAATGGCGCGGTTTTGTACTGATTCTATTAGATCGATTAGAACGCGTTCATGGGGGTCCCAGACAGAACAAGCATACTCTAATTTGGGTCGGATTAGTGTTTTGTAAGCTAGTAATTTCACCGAAGGAGACGCATGTGTTAGATTACGCTTAAGATAGCCTAAAGTACGGTTAGCGGAATTAGTAATATTGGTTATGTGAGTTGCCCAGGTCAGGTCATTACAGAGAGTAATACCTAAGTACTTAGCATTAGGTTCTGAGGAGATGATGCGGCCGTTAAGGGAATATTTGAATGCTGGGTAGTCGTGCCGTCTATTAAATGAAAGCAAGGATGTTTTGTTAGTATTCACCAGCATTAACCAGTCACTGCACCATTTATCTAATTTTAGTAAGTCGTTCTGGAGCGCTAGGTTATCGAGTAACGAAGTAAAATTGACGACACATAACCTTATAACACCCACCTTATAACACCCAACTTATTACACCAAAAAAGAGTATTGTCCAGATGCAGGTAGTATTAAGGAGTCTTGTTGCCCTAAAAGTGCCTAGTCAGGATAGTTTGTGTTTGCAGTTCAATTTTCGGGTCGATATGGAGGTGGACAACATAAGGGTCAGCTTGCAGGCGAAGGGCTTCATCAGCTCGCCAGCGTACACGGACGATTGTCTTTGTTAGCGCTCGCTGGTATTTAAGGAGCATTGCACCCACACGTCGAAGCAGAAATCTTCGTCGCGGAAGTGTTGGCTGCATGCACTTACTGTAGCCGATGTCTGTCTGCAATTTCTAAGTTTCAAATCCAAGTTTTACGCAGCTTTTTATCCCGAGGACACATGTGAAGGATGGCGCCGGGCTCCGTTGCGTACATCCTGCACTGCGGCACCGAGTGTTGGCCTATCGTATAAGGTGCTTTAAAGACAGCGACTGCATGTTGCAGTGTATTTCAGCGTTATCAAGTGGACAGCCAAAGCGGGAAAACTCCCGCTGAAATCAGAATCACAGCGCAGGTGGCATTCTTACATTTTATTTTAACCGCACGTAGGTGCTCCCTAAACGGACGGCGTCACCGCTGAACCTTCTACCACGCCGCGCCGAGGGTTGCGAGCTTTTCCAGTGGTGCACCTCGTGCCGAATACATGTTGCACTTTTTGTATGTCTTCTTGATATGAAAGTAAAATCGGCTTTTTTGATTGCACTGTCAGGTAATACTTGTGCCTAATGAATGATAAGTATTTGGCAATTTCTGGAATATTACTTTTGTCTTATGCATGAATACCCTCGTTTCGTTTCCAGTGGCGTACCAACTTGTTCGCGAGTGGGGAGGGCTCCCACTCCCGTCGCTCACTCCACCGGCCGTACACACACACACACACACACACACACATATATATATATATATATATATATATATATATATATATATATATATATATATATATGTATGTATATATATATATATACGCACAGAAATTTTCATTCGCAGTCAATTTCATGTCGTTTTCATATAATAAGAGTACTGAAAAGCACACGCTGTTTCACATACAGCATGCGCAGGGACAACCATACATATAATAATAATAATAATAATAATAATAATATTACTAACAATAATAGCATTTGAGGTTTTACGTCCCAAAACCACAATATGATTATGAGAGACGCCTTAGGGGAGGGCTCCGGGAATTTTGACTATCTGGTGTTCTTTAACGTGCACTGACATCGCACAGCATACGGGCCTTTACCATTTCGCCTCCATAGAAACTGGGATCGAAACCGCGACCTTTGGGTCAGCAGCCGAGCACCCTAGCCACTGATCCACCGTGGCGGACCATCTGCTGATCATCATAAAGATTTCATGCATGTTATGCATGAAATATTCATGACAACCAGCAGATAATGAAGACAAGAAAGATATGAGGAACGTTAATTGTACTGTTTTTTAAATTGTATTGTAGTAATTAAGATACAGATGTGAAGAAAGTAAAGTGGACGAAAAGACCACTTGCTACCACTTGCAGGCCAGGCAGAGGCCTAACCTGCAACCTTCGGACAACGCTTCCGATGCTTTACCAATTGAACTACAGCAGCGGTGGTCGTCTCGTCCGCTTTATCGGGTAATTATGTGGGTGCAAACCTGGGAGTGTTCGTCAGTGGCACTCGCAGGCGTGGCAGCGAGTGTGAAACAGGATTTTTTTCCCCAACTGGCGCCACGTAGCACGTGATCCTTTAACGAGCGGACAAACAGCTGACCAATGAGCCCGCATATAATACCTGAAGGTATAGTATGTTTTCACATATGTATCACAATTACTACAATACACTTAAAAAACAGTGCAGTTGATGTCGCCTATACCTTCAACCTTCAGACAACGCTTCCGATGCTTTACCAATTGAACTACAGCAGCGGTGGTCGTCTCGTCCGCTTTATCGGGTAATTATGTGGGTGCAAACCTGGGAGTGTTCGTCAGTGGCACTCGCAGGCGTGGCAGCGAGTGTGAAACAGGATTTTTTTTCCCCAACTGGCGCCACGTAGCACGTGATCCTTTAACGAGCGGACAAACAGCTGACCAATGAGCCCGCATATAATACCTGAAGGTATAGTATGTTTTCACATATGTATCACAATTACTACAATACACTTAAAAAACAGTGCCGTTGATGTCGCCTATACCTTCAACCTTCAGACAACGCCTCCGATGCTTTACCAATTGAACTACATTAACGCGTTACTTGAAATGCAGAAGCTATATATGGAACAGCAACAGCAGCTTTTAGAAGTTCTTGTGTCAGCTGCAAATGTCAGAGAAAAGAAAGAAGTGTCTGTTAGACCTGACATGTTTGACGGCAATTCCAGCATTAATGTCTGGCTGGATTTCTACGAATTTGCATGTGCCAGAAACCAGTGGACAAGCGATGGAGACCGCGTACATAACATGAGGCATTTTCTTTGTGAGAACGCGCAGAAGTGGTTTGAATTACAAATATCTTCATATGCAAACACTTCAGCCGCATGGAATAAAAGCTTCGCGAGTGCTTTCGAGGCAAACCCTGCAGAGCTTTGGGATAATGCCATTGTTTACAGGCAGATATGCACAAATATCAGGGAGTACGTTTTCGAAAAGTGGCGCTTACTTCGTACAGCTGACCCAACATTGGCGCACTCCTCTGTCGTCGCTCTGTTCATAGGTGGCATGACAAAGTATTATCAAAGACAGATGTTAGTGAGGTCACTCGCCTCTATGGCCGAGCTACTCTCAGCATTGAAATATGTCACAGCCCCTGAATACAAGGCGCCTGATAAAGAGGCTAAAGTGGGCAGAGGTAATTACTGTGGCAAGAACACACACCCATCTGTAGGCGCCCCAGAGGCTAACACTGAATCTAGCCTACACACCAGCATGACATTGAGTGCACGGTGTCAGGACATAACTAAAGAAAGTCGCACTGTCGAAGAAACAGTCTTTCTCATGAAGACAGGAATTCAGGGTGTCCAGATGCTAATGAATGGTCCCAGTCAGTCCGTTTTGATTGACACTGGCGCTTCTGTCAGTTCAATTAAGGAGAACTTAGTAAATGCCAGATATATTGTACATGGGAAACCCATTCGTGTGAGCAGCTATGATGGTTCTTGTCGAGAGTATTACAGATGGGTGCAAGTTTGCCTAGAGTACGAAGGCCAGAAGTTTAAATTGAACCGCTAGTAGTGCCCAGTCAATTTATGACTTCATCTTATCAAGACCTGATATGACACGCATGAATATTAACATACATTGGAATGACGTAGTTACAATCAGAAGAGAGTGCGCTAAAGCTAATATCGCCCACAAGTCCTACCGTAAACCGTCTACCAGAGAGGATGTACCATTGATGTTTCCTGAGCTTTTGTGTATTGGTTCATACCCAGAAGCCACAAGGGCCATTGAGGTACATTTTCTATTCGAGACAACACCATTGTAAAGAGAAAACCATACAAGCTCAGTCATGACAAGAAAGTCTGGTTCAAACAGGAGACCCAAGGAATTCTAGAGGCGGGAATCATCAGGCCTTCAACTTCATCCTTTGTTTCGCCCATATTACAATTGTTCCGAAAGAAGATGGGTCGTTTTGCCTGTGTACATACAGACTAATAAAAAACAGTCCGATCTTTTTCCCGTACCCAATGCCACGAATTGATGAGATCATTGAAGAAACCGGAGGATGTCAATAGTTTTCCCGCATTGACCTATGTAAAAGATACTGGAAAGTGCCGCTAAAAGAAGATACAAAAAAAATTACCGCATTCATCACCCCTTTCGACATCTACGAATATAACAGACTACCCTTCGGATGAAAAAACTCTGGATCATGGTTCCAAAAGATGTCGAACCACGTACTCAAGGACTTCATCGGAAAATTCTGTAATGTATACGTGGACGACATTATTGTATACTCGAAAACGCAGGAAGATCATGGAGAGCACCTAGAGAAGGTCCTCGAGGCACTTAGCGCTGCTAGACTTAAGATTAGCATAAAGAAGAGTGAGTTCTTCTGTAGAAAACGGAGATGTACCACTAAGCGTGAACGTGGATGTATCCACGTTACAACCCCAGTGGACATTGTTCAAGTTTTCTTATATCATTGTACAGTAAACATTCAACGATTTCTGTGAGGACACGTTTTACTTTTATGTCACAGAAATGATCACTCGAAAAAACATGCGAGATGTTAGCTGTCGGACCGGTGTTATTGATAATTATTTTTTTTCTTTTTACTACTCGTGAATGAAATAAGTTGGATGCGTGTGTTGTTGATCTTCCAGCCGATGTTTTTTTGTTCGTAACTACAAGATGTGTGCTTTTCGTGAATGCGCAGGCACCGCTGCGCAAATGTGTGCCATTTTCCACTGTACGTGTGTCTTTTTCTTCCTCACCCCCTGCACGAATTAGGACACGAGAAAAAAAATCACGCCATATCCACGAAGTGAATGATAATGAGTGGGCGAGGCTCCGTAGGTTATCTGGTAAACCGTCGGTCCCCGTAAATTTTGCCCACTCGATCATCATACAAAGACCTGACACACAAACGTGGGGGTGTGGTGTGATTATACATACAGTATATACACAATGTCTCATTATTTACATATTGATAAAGTATAAATACAATGTTTTATTATTTACATATGGAGGAGATGATGAATTTGTTCAAGAGCTCTACGGACCACAAGGGGGGTTCCCCTGATTTTGTTTTCCTCATCAACGTCATTCTGATCGTTATCACGTGGAGTGGGTACATTCCACTACACGTGGCTACCTACTACTACTACTACTACATACTACAAAGGAGGGACAGACCCACACCCTAAGGAGCTTCGTCCCTAAAAGGCCGCACCATACTTGAGCTTCCAGTTCTCATTAATGGTCTTCTGGGTGGCGGCGACCACAATTGCTTCACCGTTGGCACACTCGAGGCTACAGGAAACTTGGGCACCGTTTACGCTGGCGTATGCGCCTATAACTCATACCACGGGTGCGGCGAGACGGTTGTGCAAGTACGCAGAGTACAGAAAAAGCTTAAGTTTTGTTCTGAGGTACGACACCCAGTCACCGACATTCATCGGCTGTTCCTTGAAAGTCTCGCGCAGGTGGGGCTTTGATGCTGCTGATGACAAGATAACTTCACCACGACGCGATTCCCTGCGGGGAGGGGTGTGTGATACCGCAGGTAGCTCAGCGGCAGCGATTGTAGATCGCGTCTTGGTAGCTGGCGTAAATATAGCGTCTTCTTCTCCATTTTGATCGGTAATGCCGGAAAATCGATAAAAAAGCGTGTGTCCAGAAAACAACCGTGAGTGCGGCGACTAAAAGTGACAAAGCCCTGATCACTCGGAAGACAAAGCCGGTGCCTCTGTGCCGCTCGACTCGCCACCGCCATGGCGGTGTTATGACCGGCGCCTGGGCCCGCGGAGGAGCGACGTTCCCTGTTCTACGAACAAGTCTCCGAGGGGCTGCTGGCCCGCTGACAGACGTTCAAACGCGTGCATTGTCCTTCCGAGGCGGGAAGTGAGGCGCCATGCAGTCCGACGCGCAAGGTGTTCGACTAGACGACCACAATGACTTTCGGTCGCGACATACTCTTTGAAGAGACGGCGGCGTCGCTGCGGATTACAACCCGTCCTGCTAATTGCGTGTCGAGCGGCGGACCTTTGATGCGTCACGTAGTGCGAGGCATGGGACCCCTCATCCTGCAGCCTTCTCCACGCCACCACCTTGGTGCCACTGGTGCAATGCTGTGGCAACGCCCCCTGTGGGGCACGTGGACCTGGGCGGCTGTGGGCGGCACCGTCGGAAGTGGCGTGTGTCGTGCGATTGGACAGCGCATTTTGGACATGTTCCCCCATCTAGGGATCTGGGGAAAAAGTGACTCTTTATAATGAGCCCCCGTGGGCTCCATGGAGAATCGAGAGGATTCGAAGATCTTCGGAGAGCCTTCGACACGGGTCTTCGCCGAGATCGTCACGATGTAGCCAAGTCTTCGTGATGTAGAGCGAAATGCTCGCCATGTAAATAATGTAATTAAACCTCTGTACAGTTTCCCTTCAGCCTCTTCATGCTGCCTCGGCATCTTCCTCCCGGGTCTCTGGGGGCCTGTCGCAACGACCGGGGTCAGCAGCAGGATACCACGACCTGTATCTCAAGCTGTGACACCCCCGGGTCGCAACAGCGGCCACCGGGTCATCTTGGAGAACTTGTACGGACGTAAGGCCCCGTGGTGCGAACACCGGTCACCTCCTCCTTTCTTATGCGGCAGCGGAAACGAGCTGTTTCGCAGATGATTCATACCTGTTTGGACAAACAAGATATTGCACTCAACTATCTGTTGTTTTACATCACATTGTGGTTTGTGCAGGACGATTTATTAAATGCTACGAAACATTGATACACCCGGGTGTTGATTACAAGACCTTCCGTTTGCTACGGCATCTCACACCTTTAAGCTTACTAGACAAGCATCCTTCACACGCAACAGCTATTTTTCGGAAGATAAGGTGATGCCAAAACAAAACCACTCTTGACGCACGCAGCTTTCCATACCACCTTGTGGCTAAATGAAGCCCGCTTCATTTCATTCACTCACCACAAGTATCGTAGTATTTCCCATTACAGATAAGCGTTTAAGGACAATGTTTTATAGAGTAATATTTCAGTTCCAATGACGCTTGTAGGCGCTGCCGAGTATTATTAATGAAATAATGAGAGAGAGCGCGGAAGCGACCTTAAGTATCACGACTGAAAGTCACACTTAAGGCCAGACAGCATAAAATCAGTAGGGCAGGAGGAGCGGGAAAAGAAGAGCAACGAAAAAAAACACCGACTTCTTTGTGGATGTTTGCTCGAAACTACCTAAAATACTTTATGTCACGTACGAAATGGCGCACGGTACACAAGCATACATACCACGTACATCCTGCGTGCGTTGCTAGGATAACTCTAGTACGATGTACACAACTTATCTTGATTGCAACTGCAACTGTAGTGAGATGAGCCCCTGCTATAGAGTCCAAGAAACTTAACATTTAGAACACCGCTCATATATTTTTTATTCACAAAATTAGGGGTAAGGTGGGGCAAAATGCGACAAAAATTTGAAAATAGTGAATATTTATTTTTATTTCACTCGTTACCATTAAACATCAATGCGGAAACTTTCCTTTGGGTACAAGGTATGTGCTACATAAATATGACCATGTTTCCCCACTATTAAAAAGTTTTTTAAAAAAATAAATAAGAAATGCTCCAAATGTCTTATTTTTTGCAACCTGCGGGGCAAATGAGACGCTGCGTGTGGCAAAACGAGACAGTGTCAAACAAATTCGTCCTTTCAGTTTTTGCAGTAGAAGGACTTGAATTCACTCAGCAGGCCCTTACGCAGGTCTTAATGAGCCCAGTCCCTTGCACTCCAAGCATTGAATGCAGACAGAACCCGGTGCTGTGTTGCTCCGAAAACTCCTTGCAGATCAAACACCGCCAGTCTTTCTTTGTGCTAATGTTGTCTTTCGTTGAACGCTTGCACTTCATTGGATTATTCAACGATTGACGGCTAGATATGTTCTGACGTATCTTCTTAGCCTCTTTTTGCC